>DVQP01000571.1:0-21296 GCA_018231745.1 Danaus eresimus
ATACTTGGAAAAATAATAAACAGGTCACATATATGTATAATCTGCACATTTATTTTATTTTCTTGTACTCACTGTTTACATATTAAAAGACCCTTACCGATTACGCTAACTTATGCCCACGATATCATATGATAGGAAAACGAAATGACATTCTTAATAAATAAATTTTAAGGCGTCAACCTTATACACATTTAAAAATGCCCCCCACTAAAATATAACTCTATTACACAAGCTGGCCTTAAAGCAAATAAACATAGGGATAACGCAGCCTTCTTGTTGCCATACTTAATAAAAACATATACATTCGAGCGATTTACATTATTTTTAAGCTATTCTCGATTGTGGTTAGAGTTCGTTTATATACGGAGTGTTATCTGAACGGTGTCAGTCGCTTGTGTCGCGCCCGCGAATAGATTTCAATTTTAAAATTCGATCTTGGCCGACCTTCACAATGAAGGAACTTAATGGTGAGTCAATGGTAATCACATTTAGCTTTGTTTTAACAAAACACATATTTGTTATGCTCTGGCGAAAACACTCTGCTGTTTTTAAAGCAATTTTTGTCAATAACAATGTTTTTAATTGTTATGTAAATAATAAATATTAATGCTATGCTGATCCTTATCAAATTTTTTAATAATTTATTTAGTGTTAATTAGAAAAAATACGTAATTTCCGTATTTGTTCTGTAAAAATAGTTTTATAGCATGGCATTTTAATTCGTTATACCTACCTATAAGCAACCATTACTTCCTATTCAAGTATATAATGAATGTGAGATTTCTCAACTTCGTGGTTTATTCATTTATTTTAGTAGGATCGACTAAAGATGAGGGCTTTGGTTACAGAAAAGTTATATGTTAAAATCTTTTGGGTTTGGCAACGTTTTCATATACTTGTAACCTGAAAGCGTCGCATTTATGTGTTTGAATGTTGAAAATTATTCTTCCAGGAGTATTATGTGAGGAGAACATAGGCAGACGTCGTGCCGTCCCTGTCCTCTATCTCCAAGGGTCTCATTATGAAGTCGGCTTTGATGTGGTAAGTAAATAGAGAAAAGTACAGTTTACCTTATCAAGATATCTTTCTGAGAATATTAATTTCACACCTGTATACTACTATTTATACGAATAAAAATTTTAAACGAAAATAAATTCATTAAATACACAAAGTACCATGTAAATGACGATTAAAAGAAATATAACAAGCGCTATAACATTTCCAATCAGTTGTATTTATACCTAAAATTCATATTCACCTTCGAGTTATTTCGAATACACTTTACTAATTGTAAGGCTTGAACCGGTACATACGCTTTCAATTAATTCGATATAAAAATATAAGACCTATTTCAATTTATTTTATTTTATACTTTATTTTATTTTAACATAAAGATCTCATATAATTATATGTTAATGTGCGGGAGAGAGATACGTGGGTACGTTTATTCGTTGTTTTTAAATTAAATCTATCAGTTATATAAAGAATCGTTTAATTAATTCTATTTTTAAAACAGTAGGTACTTTCACACAAAAAGAAGAATTACAAGGTCTTAGTTAAAAGGAAAAAGAATCAATGACAGTAATAAAAGATATTATCCTTTTTCTCATTATTAAGTCATTACAACTACAGATTATAACGCGAAATAATGGTATTTTAAAATAATCGCAACATAATTTTGAATCAATCTCAATAAATTTCTTTGACCTTCGTATGCTTTAAGTAGGTAAATGCCAGCAAAATGTTATTCAAAAGCTTCATTGCAGAACCTTATAAATTAATGTCGGTACTTTTTGAAAGTAAGTGCAACGTTCACACACAATGCATTTAGCGGCACTATATAAAATAATATGATTTCCTACTACTGAGAGAATTTAATTAACTGGCAAAATTGGTAATTAAATTACATTACATTACACATGCAGCGTAATTTGCATAACATATATCTATTATTTGCCTGCGTGTATTCGGTTTTACACTAATAGGTATATGGATAATTAAAATTTAAAGCCTACAAAATACTTAGGTACCTACACCTGAACCCCAATAACAAATAAAAGCAAAGCTACATCTCACTTGAGTCAAATAGATAAATACATTACATGTATAAACCTACTCACAAACAGGTAGAGCACATACTCGTGAGTTAACAAACATTTAGACAAATTCTAAAAGCCATCTCAGAAAAATATATATTGTACATGCTCATATGCAAAAGACTTGGGCCACGCATACTCATATATAGCTGTAACAAATGAATATTAACATCATCTTATACGGAAGTGTAGTAGGTGGAGTATATGCACCCACCATACACGTGTGTTTATTCGTATTAATCTATAGGTCTATAAATCACAATAAAATTGTTCCAATGTTGTTGTTCCATTTTTGTTTTGTTTCAAATTTAAGTATTTTCTTAAAGGGTCGCAACTTTGCTTCAATAATCAAGAGTTTCCTATCTTCTTATGAAAACTTACGTGACTTCGAAAAAGAATACAAAACTATAACAGGTCAAGATGCTTACGAAAAAACGCTTGCTAACATGAAAAAAAGATACCCATACTACGTTAAAGAAATGCAAGGTGTTGCTGATGGTGCTAACGTACCATTCCATCAGGTATTTAAGCTACAATACTCTATTGCACTGTTTTAGACCGTTACTTTTTCCAATTTAAAAACCTATAAGATTTACTCCTTGTGAATAAGAAATTTACATTACATACTTTATATAAAAGTTATAAATCCAACCATTTACTATAATTTTTTGTAAGAATATTTGTACCATGAAATTATCATAATTTTGAATTTTAAGCGCTTTCGAATAAACAAAGTTAAGAGTTTCTTATATCCCATCAACCATAAAATATCTAGGTATTTTAATGTCCAAAAACGACATAAAGTCATATGTTTACATTTCTCTGTTACTACCAAAATTTTGAATTTGCTTCTTTCAGCTTTTCCTGTTGCAAATGGATGACTTAATTGGGACAATTAACGATAATCATATCCCCCGTAACGACACAGGAGGCTGCAGTTCTCTGGCTGTTAAAACCCGCAAAAGTGTTAGTAAAAAATAAAACTAAAAAGGAATTGTAGATAAACGTATTTATATTTTATTTTTGAATAGTGAATAACTTGTTACACAAGATATATAAAAGGTATCTTGTTTTATTAATATGATGGTACTTTTTATATTTGTTTCGGTCTTGATTCAGTCTGTAATAATAATTATTTAACCATACTCAAACTAGTAGATAACATATCGACTAATTCGAGTGTAGAGTGTGTTTGAGTAGAGTGTAAGCCGACAATCTGTAGGGTGCATTTTTATTGTATAATAAGTTCTATAAAATATTGAATAGATATGTGATCTTCGATTATTTAATAAATGCAATAAGTAGCTACCTTCTGTTGTAAGTAGTGTCAACAAAAAACGTAACAAAAACGGACTATTTCATCTAATTCAAAAAAATTTCATATACGAATATACGAAAATGTAATGTAATGTAAATGAAAACGTAACTGCAAATCTAAAAATAAGACTCAATTTTTTTTATATACAGGCTGTATTGGCACATACTGAAGACGCTTTCGGTGAAACACTGAACCATTTCTACATAATGTCAGCACATATTATACCAGACCCTGAAGACAAGGAACTTGGAGTAAAGAACGATTCTTTTATTTTGTCACATGGCGTTAATTTTATTACTTAAATATACAAATAATACATTTTAATTTATATTTTGAAATAAATCACTAATCTGTCTATAGCAGTTAAAAATATATGAATTCTTAATACTCCTAATTTATCACAAATATATTATTATTGTTTATCATCAAGAACTCCATATTTTGATCACTTTTAGGGTTTATCATTAATTTATTATTATTATTTAGGCTGTTGAAGAAAGATTTGCTTCTCTATGCTACGCTGGACATATGCCAGGTTATACAATGGGGTATAATGAGAACGGCTTGGTCTTTTCTATAAACACACTTAGCCCTCTCGAATTGAAACCCGGAAACACGCGTAAGTTAAACTCCTATTGTCTTATTGAAATTAACCCTCATTACATCATACTATACAAGGCTAATAATTATTTAAAAATAAATCAAGTAAGCGAATAAAACTTAAGCCATTTATCTATGTAACAACATACAGCTACGAAAATGTAATATGAATGATTCATAATTATTCCCACACGTCGAGCTAATCTGACTTGCAAAATTGCTACCTAAATTGCATTTTCCGGTCAGTGGAAACCGCACGACCGGCAACTCAATCTTGAATATGTAATGGCTAACGTACGTAACACTAACAGCTCTATACTTCAAAAGACTACATTTCTGTATATTGAATTCTAATTACAGCAAGAACATTTCTAACACGAGCTTTATTGGCGTCTAAGAACTTTAGTGACGCTGAAAGAATTCTACGAGATGAAGGTCTTGGCATCGGGAATGGCTTTTCTATTAACATGATATGGTCTGATAAATGTGGGGACCAGAAGATTTACAATGTGGAAGTAGCCCCGGATCTCAAAGCAGACAGATCCGTCTTGAACATCAACAATTACGTAGATGAACCTTTGATTCATACAAACATGTAAGATAGTATTTATTTTAAGCTAGAATTATATAATTTATATGTTATAAAGTATCACCATAACAAATAAAGATTAAAATTAAAATAAGCATCTATTGTTTATAACTTATACAAATAAATAAAATGGGAATGTATGTTTGTCATATTAAAATAACCTTTTTTACTACATGCTTATGAATATGTATAGGTACATAAACCAATTTTTTTTTTTAAATATTTGTCTGTCTGTCTGTTTGTTCCGCCTAATCTCTGAAATGGCTGAGCGGATTTTTACGGGACTTTTATTGACAGATAGCTGATGTAATAATAAGTAACCTAGGGTACTTTTTATCAAGATACTAAATACCCATATCGAAATTATAACGCGCGAATGGGAGGCAGGGCGCATACGGAGTTTAAATCTTTTTTCATTGTTTCTTATTATTTTTTTACGCAAGCGGAGTCACGGGTAACAGCTTATGTCCTATATAAATAATAATAATTTGTCAACAGCTACCAACGTCTATCTGTGAAGGAAGTGATTGGGCCGATCATAGATAGTAGTACGGCAAGGCTGAAAGCTATTCATGCGCATCCACCTCCAGAAAACGGAAAGGATTTAAAAAATATTATATCTGATGTATCTGGTCAAGACTTCCAGGTATTCCAGGAAAAAAAGGACTCCATTATAAAGACGATTGCCGCCGGTAAACTATCTATATAGATTATAGAATGTATCAATAATGTAGAGACTACTTAACTCAGAGGTTAGGTTAATTATAATATACTCGTCATATATATTTTCAGGTCTTTTTGAACTGGATAAGATGACTTGGAGCATTTATATCAACAAGCCAAATATCTCAGAACCTGTGGCTGTACTACCGATACGATTCTCCAGTCTCCCAAAATGTGAATCCTAAATTTTTCTTTAGAACTATATATACTATATAGCTTTAATATTAATTTTCCTATCCAAGTGAGGTATAAATTTATATAATGTAACCAAAATCTATCGTACTGTTGAAATATGTATTTGACTATCGTGTTTGTTTAGATTTTACACTTTAGATTTTATCCATTTAAAAAAAATATATATATAAATATACATAAATTTTGCGAAAATCTATATGAGTAACATTTAACCGTGATTTTTTTTTTGTTTTTATTAAAGTATATAATGTTACTTAAAAATTAAAAAGCAAATTAATACCGCAAAAATTATCTGACCAAAGCTTTTCATATTCAGATTTTTTATATATTTGATTTTATAGAATAAGGGCTTAATTTTATTCAATCATTAAATAAATTGTGTTGCATTTCATATATTGTGTGTGTAAAAATAAATAATATTCTCCAATTTTTTCTTTTATTTATTTATTTATTACTTGTAGCTATAAGGAATTAATATATTATTAATGATGCTTTATGAATTTTTATCATTTTCTTCTAAATACCGAGAACAATTAATTTCATGGCTCCACTAATTTTTTTTTAAGAAATAGATATATAATTACAAATAAGATCATTTTGAAGTAAATAGCATTTTTATTTGAGAAAACATATATAGAGAACTGACATTTAACTGCATAAAATAATAATAATTTATGTTGTGATCACAGTTATATTAGGATAAAAAATTTATCCCCTTTAAATAATAATTACTCAGAGCATATAATGATACTTACTCCCAATTACCGTAACATCAGTTAACAAAATATAATAACATATTGCTATATAGTGTTAATATCAAACTCTAAATATTATAATATTATACCTTGAATTAATATATATTTTATGCATTAAGCTGATATAACGATTATAATTTAACATATTTAAGCATGAGAATATTTATACAATTTATGAAAAGATATAAGAAAAAATATGATATACTTTAAGCATGCGTATGCGAATTTACAATTTATTACATCAGATCATCCACAACCACATCCACCTCCCATTGGTGGTGGGGCGGGACCAGAACCCGAAGGGCCAAAACCACCAAATTTCCTTGATGGAGGTTTTGGAGGCCTGCAATTAAAAAGAAATTGAATTAATATAATATAAAATAAAGTAAATTTCTTTAATAAATGTTAGTATTGTCCAAACTGCATCAACAAGTAATAATAATGTAAAGATTGGGTTTTCAATGAATAGTTGGTTTTTGGATATTATGTGTTTCAATTTGTAATTCTCTTTATATACTTTTTTTTATAAAAGTAATTAGTACTGGTATCCCTTTTAAAAGCATCCTTTGAAATTAACATTTATAACTTTTACAGCACAGAGTATTTATATATAATAGGAAATTTCTTTTTAAAGAAACAAAACATGTATGCCCTGGCCTCAGACTAAAGGATATTAACATAATCTTTAATAAAAGCATTTTCATAATTTCCTAGAATCTATTAAACACCTATACCTTTTAAAAGATAATGTGTAATAATATTTATTTCACTATTTGTAAGCTTTTCAAATAATGTTTGATTTTGTATTATCTCCATTATTGAACCAAAAAACATTAAAAACCAAAGTATACCAATGTAAGACAGTATAGTAGATACAAACCTTTTTTGTGCTAATAGTATTTTAGTCTTACAGAATTTTTCAAAATGGCCTAAATATGTGGTGTCAATAGATACAGAATTCTTTACACTCTATGCCTCTTGTATTTGAAAGCTTAAATTCTTTTAACTATGTTTTCGGAAAGAAATAATATTATTACTATTTTAATGTACATATGCTATAAAATATTATAAACATTGTCCAAGTATTATAGTTAGAGGAAAGAAACTCCTTAATCATTTAAAACATAATTATTGACATGTGCAGTCATTCTTGTTTCATTAATATTTCACCTACCCACTGCCAGGAGGTCGGAAGTCTCTTACATACTTGTCGCCATGTTTGTTGAAGTTAGGATTTATGAGGGTCTGAAAACTGTTTGAAAAACAATTATTAATTAAATAAACAACAAGGGAGTAACAATTCAGCATCCAGAAAAAAAAGTAAAAAAGTTTATAATTGATGAGGTGACATCGGAATCAAACATACCAAAATAAGTAGGTTAGTTGGAGTGAATGTCTGTTATGAGGTTGCTATTTTTCTTTTTACTAAAACTTAAAATGTCCATCACAAATTATGTGTCATATGAAGAATGTCTTTTAGTTTTCCACTAAATTGTTACCATTAACATATCATTCACTGTTTTTTTTTTATATATATATTACTTAGAGTGTGATTTTTTTTAGTGACCGGTAATTTTTTTCTTAATGAATTCAAACCAACGACTAGGAAATTTCATATAATCACATGAAGATTACTTACAGCAGATAAAGGAAATTAACAATTCCCCAAAACCATCCAAAAACACTGAAGTCTCTTCTATCCACCACCGTTCCATCTGAAATTTAACAAAATATAATATTTTAATGAAAACTGAACAGGAAAAAAATTAAAATAGAGAATGATTACACTTATATATAATTTTCAAATCCGTTTTGTACATAAGACCAGGCAAAAAACCTGAACATTATCTGTTTTAATATACAAAAAAAGTTAATTAAAATGATGATGAAACAATATACAATGTTGACAATTTTAATAACATTTTTTTAAAATAAAATTACATTTTCAATAGAAAGTGCCTTTTATGTATTTTTTTAAGTAAATAAGTTCAGCTATATGTACGTGATTCTATAATAACTTTCCAGAACCCCACGCAAAACCAAAACTGACGTGGCCTTTACAAAATAAATGTTTAATTTTAATGTTAGTTTATTGAATTAAAACCTAATTATTAGATAGTAATAGTTACCTCCTTTAACGTACACCATATTGATAATCGTTTTAAAAATTGGGAAAATAGTCTTACAAAATGTAAATAAAGGACTAAGTTATTTTTTTGTAACTTCACTGTGTAGCCAGAGTAAAGAAAACGATCCAAATATGGTTTTTGAATGCGTAGGAAATTAGTATGTTGATCAACCATACTTCGTGTTATTTAATAAAGAGGCACTTAACTATTAAATGAACTACATTTAATTAATATTTTTTAAACGTAAATGTTAATTCATAAAAGATATTTTTTTATGTCCAAATGTACATTTTTTTCATCTTCATGTTTATGTTTATTATTAGAATAATAATATAATATAATAAATTCTATGAAAAAAATAAAACACAACAGTTAAACGTGATATCAATCTGTATAATCTTTATCTACCGAATAAAAATATATAAGATTCCTTTTAGTTTGAGGATCCGTCAAACTTTTATTCTATTTAAAAGCTGAAATAAAAATTTAAAAGCTGAAATAAAACAATATATGGAATAAAAGTACCTTATTTAAGTTTTTCATGTATAAATTTTAAATTAAATCTTCAGTACTTTTCAATACTAGTACTACATCACTATAGGTAATAAAAATTAATATTTCTCATACACTATACAAAATCATTATTAAATTCAGAATGATATACATTTTTGTATTTTAGAAAACCTCAGTTTTGTAGTCTGTATCAATTTTATATGGCAACTATATGACGTTGCTATATTCCAAAATATCTATATACCTGTATGCTACTGCAATATTAAATTTCATTTCTTTTATCGTTCTATTTATCTATCACTTACAGTGAATACATAACACTCTACATTTTCCTTAGGTCAACACATGCAAATTTATTAACTGTAAGTTAAATTTTTTTTTGGTCTATTACTTATTATGAAATTAAAATACTAACATTAAATTTTTAAAAGCTTACCAAAATTTCTAAATAAATATTACAATGTGCTTATTCATCTACATGATCCGACGATTATCTACGATATAATGTTTATATAATATACAAAAAGATTATCATTATCTAAATATACCCTCTTTGACACAATGCTAAAACCATTACTTGTGTAACAAAAAATTCAATACAATGCTTTGTGATTAGTGGTAGCAATAAAAGTCATATAATATTGTAAGCAATTGTAGCAGTGTATTTGCAAATAAGAATAATTCTATAATTAATAAAACAGTCACAATAAGGAAATTTTAATAATATATATCTATTTTTATTTCAGGTAAATCAAAATGATAGGAATTCTACTGTCGCTGTTGAGTTGGATAGGTATAAGCCCTGTACCATATGCTGCTTATTTAATTGGTACAACTGAACCTGCCCTTAAGCTATTGATTTCTATATTATTGGGGTATCCATTAGGCATTGTATATAATAAATATATCAAAGAATACAAGGAGTACAGACATCTTTTTTTCATTGGGGCTGGTCTTGACATTGCTCTCTATAACTTTGGCCTTTCATTTTATCATAATGCTATTCCGGCAATAGTTATTTATATTACAACCAAATTTTTTGGTCCAAGTAAGGAAAATGCAATTATAACATTTATTTTTAATATGACTTATCTCTTGATTGGATATGCACAGACAGAATCAGAAGACTATGATATCACATGGACAATGCCACATTGTGTCTTAACTTTAAAACTCATAGCTCTATCGTTTGATTTATGGGATGGACAGAAAATGAACAGTGGAGAAAGTCTTTCTGACAATAGTAAAAAAACGGCACTTACAAATCAACCTACTTTCTTAGAACTTATTGGTTTTGTTTACTTCCCTGCTTGTTTCCTTGTGGGTCCCATATTTTCATTTAGAAGATATATTGACTTTGTTTCTGACAAATTCCCCATTGAGAAAGAAGCTCCAATGTTAGAAAGACAGGCATTAAAGAGATTTATACAAGGCATGATCTATTTAATTGCATTTCAAGTTGGCAGTAAGTACATAATTTTTGATATGCTACTAGTTTATTTATTAATAAAATACAGTTTTATGATAGTAATAGCCAATAAAGTAGCAGATTATATAATTTTTACATAAGTATAAATACTTATACTAAATTCATTGTTTCAGTATCTGTTTTCAGCATGAATTATATGCTCTCTGAAGAATTTTATAATACATCCATAGTTTATCGTCATTTCTACAGTGGATTATGGGCACATTTTGCTCTTTATAAATATATCTCTTGCTGGTTACTTACAGAAGGTATGTCATTTTTAACAGGAATGTTTGGCAAAAGTAATGAAAGTACTTTTTTTACACTTTATTTATATTTTCCTTTATATTTAATTTTACTGTTGTAATAAACACAATACACTTTTCACATGATAGAATAATACAATGTCTATTACAGCATCCTGTATCAGATTTGGTCTGTCATACAATGGCATAAAAAAGACAGAATATGGTGAAGTAACAAGATGGGATGGCTGTAACAACATTAAATTAATGAGATTCGAAGGAGCCACTAAATTTCAACATTATATTGACAGTTTTAATTGTAATACTAACCACTTTGCTGCAGAATACATATACAAACGTCTTAAATTTCTTGGTAACCGTAATCTTAGTCAATTTTTCACTTTAGTTTTTCTGGCTTTATGGCATGGCACACGGTCTGGTTACTATATGACGTTTTTCAATGAATTTATAATTATTTATATGGAAAAGGAATTGGAGGGTATACTCTCAAAGTCAGATTACTATCATAAACTTTGGGCATCACCAGCGAAATACTTATTGTATGGCATTCTTAAAACTTACACCATTGTTTTCATGGGTTGGAGTTTAATTCCATTTGATCTCAAAGTATTTTCGAAATGGTGGCAAATATATGCCAGTCTCTATTTCTCAGGCTTTGTACTTTTCTTGCCTTGGGCTCTAGTTTATAAACCACTGCTTTTGAAAGTAATGAAAATGTTACCACCACATGTGCAATAAGGACTTTTAGGTCAAGTTCTAACAGACATAACATGCAATAAGAAACACCAATAAATAAAATATAGTGGCAGGTATATACAAAAATTTATATAAATTCTCAACTTTCTTACTTTATAGAAAAAACAAAACAATTGTAATGTTAGGTTAAAGGCTGACACTTGTAAGCAAAATTATATATCTTAACATATATTTGCAAATGTAAGGTCTTGATATATCTGTAATATTCATAGTCTTTGTTTATATATATATATTTTTTCATTTTAATTACTGAATTAATGTAGTATGATCATTCAGGACATATACATCTATCTATGTATTTTTCTATTTGTATATTTTATTGTCACATTTGTTGCATACAAGAAAACAATATGTCAATCAGTGGCTGTTAGTGAGAATTAGAAACTAGGTTAGGTTTTCTTAGGTTAAGGAGATAAAAAAAGGTTTAAGTAGGATTTGGTTTTAAAATTATTAAACAATTATTGGTCTTGTAATACTAGGGGATTTGTTAAGGTAGGTAATGTGGAGTTTATATCCAAATGAAGGTTACAGACTGTTAACTCCTTTTCCACATTTTAGACGTAAGCTATTAAATTGTAATGGATTAGTGTGCCTCAGTGGTTTGTTATTAGTGTGATGTTATAGAAATTGAAGATTCTTATAGTTTTGTACATAACTTGCTTATAATTGTGTGGATGAAATTTCACGCATTTAATTGCTGCGATTGTGTGATTATTTGAAATTGTATGTTAATTAAAGCAACGTTGAACTATACAAATAAAACACATTATGAAATACAATTTGAGGCTTTATAACCACACTCACCAGCAACACTTACGTAATAAAATATCTGCTTGTAACTTAACTATTATAAGCACTGTTTTACTGATTTACCATCTCGTTGATGACTCCTACTTGAAGGCAGGGCTTGTCTGTTTGTTAGCATAGACCACTCACTTAAACATATTGCAATATTATTGTATATGGGTAATGCGTTTTCCCAGTAATGGAAGAATGCGATAAGACGTCATCCATTGCAATTTGTTGGTAACTTGCTTCACATATTTATCTAAGACTAGACATCACCTGTACAGTAAAAGTAATTTTAGTAGTTATGTAAATTAAATATCAAATTTAGTATCGGGTAACTAAATGCTACCTTGTATGGGAACCCAATTGTTATGTTTGAATATATTTAAAAATACCAAAATATATTGCCTTATAAAATTATTGTATTAAAAAGTTTTTAATTATTATAGTTATTTGTTTTTAGTGTCATTTTTATTTGAAAGTTTTTATTTTTATTATGCATGCAGTCCATATTAATTATTTTAGTAATAAATTGTTTTAAAATCGTCCTTGAATTTTAATCCTAAGCAATTGAATAACCCCAAAAGTAAACAACAAAGAGATAACCTACATAAAGAGACAATAGTTAATGTGTAATAGATACAAGCTAATAATGAAAACATCGCTTTAATCATTTCAATACGTACAATGGAACGATTGAATTGTTTAGTTCAAACTTGGCATCAGCAATTCTAGAATATATTTATATTATAACAGTTCAGCTATGAGCTATCAACACTTAAAAAAATATTGTGGCTCAAATATATAAAATATAGTTACGTTTAACGAGTTCTTTGAATGAAATGTTTAGAAACTAATGGCACGAGTATAAAACAATTGTTACTGAAGAGTAGACGGGGGTCTTGGTTTTACAGTCGTGGTGGTTGTGTGAGGAGGCGGTGGGAATCAACACCTGTAACCAATCCGTGTCTCGGCTTCATATTGATCCAGTACCACGTACCGCCCTGAGTATTTTCTATTTAGTCTGTTTACCGAACCAAATTATTTTGGAAGCTTCATAACATCAGTACTGTACAACATATTTTATTCATTTTATAAACTTTTTATTTTTGATTCACGCCCTCAAAATAAAGATTAATCTGTAATTATTAGGATTG
Source organism: Danaus eresimus (assembly GCA_018231745.1). NCBI lineage: Eukaryota > Metazoa > Arthropoda > Insecta > Lepidoptera > Nymphalidae > Danaus > Danaus eresimus. The sequence goes on from DVQP01000571.1 coordinate 13,355, forward strand.
TATTCGCATATTAATACCTACCGTTTTCATGACCTACTTTTTCTAAGCTTTAAATATAAATATTTCTATTGTAACAAAAAGTCAAAATAGATTTTCATTTTGGTTCAGTTAATGATTCTTTAATTATATATTGTTTAATTCACGACTTACTTAAATTGATTATCTCATCCCATTTATTATGTACTTTTAAGAACTTGCAAACGGGATCTTAATTTATCGTTGCTTTTGATTCATAGTTTTTTTTGAAGTTCTATTCAACATAGGAATAAAATTTCATGCCACGTGTGAAATAATCAACTTAAGTTATTTTAACTCGCTTTGGTCATTATCGTGTTACTTTTTTATGATTTATTTTATAACAAATAATGTTGTGAATTAAAATTTTAAAGATACATTTGTAAAAAAAGATAATAATTTTAAAAACATTTTTTAACATATTGTTATGGCTGCTTCCTTATAAATAATAAAGTGTAAAACTGATCAAATTAAATAGGCTATGCAATTATTAGTCGGAACAATTATCTCAGTGTATAGAAGGATTTATGGAAAAAAAAGGCGGGAACGAATAGACAAGGGTTTATGGCACAAAATACATAAGTAAAATGTTTACACGAATCTGCGATCCTCTATAATTAACAAAATATTTAGGTTTTTTAAAAATTACCTTAATTTTATTTTTGATCCATGTTTAATCATTGTTTTGCCATAATTGGATGTAAGCCGAATAGTGCTGGGAATAACATACCAACATGAAATTAATTTACTAAATAAGAGGGAAGATTAAAAAGCAACCATAGAATATAAATTTAGTTTTCAAAGCAAATTGTCATTTAACTTTAAATGAAAAGGAACATAGTTAATAGAAAGTAGAAATTTGGGTACTAAATAAAGGTGAACTTTTTTCGCTGATTATTTTTTAATCTCGTAACGAGTATTGATACAGTTTTCAATTACAGACAGAATTATGTCGATAATATTTATATTAGCTGTATAAAATTTTTACAATATTTCTGATTAAGGGTTGCTTTGATAACGAGTTTTTTTTAATCAATTAATCATTTTTATAGCTATATTTAGTAAAATTTTAGGACAGTACATTTATAAAGATTTTCAAAAAAAATTGAAATGGAAATTTAATTCCAGAAATTCCATAATGGTAAACTTATCTCTATCTTGTAAATTGTAGTGTAGACTCAAATGACGCTTATTGCGATGGCATAGAGATAATATCATTTACTTAAAATTGCGTGAAAAAATAATATGATAACAAACTTTAAATCTTCAAATATAAAGCAGGTTTCTAAGTGGATTTGTGTTTCATAAAAATAACAAACTTCTAAGAACCCAATGCTTTCTTTACTTTCGTATGTAGTAAGAATAAAAAAAAATAAAACAATAGTTGTTTGAAATGTATACTTTTATTGTAATGTTGATATAATATTTAATTATCATAATTTAGTCAACAAGCAGGCATATTGTGCGGCAGTGATTGTATTACATATTAAAATATAAAGGCAAGTTGCGTATTATTCATTTAGAAATAAGAATATCTTTTTTTACCTGATATTTTTTTCAAATTACAGACTTATTTTAATTTGAAACAGGCGTTATGACTAGTAAAACTCTTAAATTAAAGTAAATACAAATATTAAAATTACTTATAAATAGGTGAGTAAGATTAAAACAATGTTGTTCCATAATGCTTTTGAGTAAGATATACTATGCTCGTAGTATGTACTACGTATCTATGTAGAGGATGTACTTGTATACAAAATAGTAAGAATTGATTATACAATGAATAAATACTATATAAACAACAACCAAGGGAATACTTTTTTAGGCCTCATATAAGATTCAACGAAGGTCCAATTGAAATATATATACATTTTAGTGATATCTTTCATCTTTTTTTATTCAATATTTCCGTACTAACAATGAAATGAAACAACAAATGTGTGTATCAATTTCTAACTACAGTAAATGCTACTCTACAGTAAATTACCTCTTTACTGTCAAATTTGTAACTACATATAGTTTTCCTGTAAATTCGCTTCCAATGAAGATCACGACATAATCATTCAGGTAAAGGTATACTTGAGATATTTTTATCTGAGCTCTTCTTTTTCGATGACATTCGTGGATGAGGTAAAAAACCTAGGGTCTTCTGGAACCCATATCTTGGCGTGTAAAGTTCCACCGGACGGTCGTTCGCCCCTACGTGACCAAGAAAGCGAATGGGCTTGAAAATTGCTGCCTGAAACAACAATCTACATAAATACTTACGTATAACAAGTTTAACCGATTGAACAAAGAGATGTTTTTTTAGATTGATAAAGACGCTGTAAATAGGTATACTACTTACTCATAAGTCTATTTGGAAACTACTCTTTTGTTTGACGTACAGATTTGTAGGTCTCTTAGGTAAAGTTTTTGAAGTAACCTTTTTATTTTTAAATGTATTTTTAATAAAAATCTGCCAAATGTACAAATAAAACCAAGAAACAAAAATAAAGGCTTGCTTTAAAAGACAATTAACAAGATTATTGATACCTAGGTATACCTATTTAATATCTATAAACAATTATTATTGGAATAGGTTTTAAACAAGCATCTACACTCGGGCACTATCATCAACATCGTTTAACATTATGCTTGATGTGTTTGCCAGAGTTCGAATGTTCCATAATTTTTTTCCGGTAAAGCGTCAGTTTTGCATGGTATTAGCTATCTTTTCATAATTAACTTAAGTTTATACGCTTACATAGAATAAAATAATTTGAACAATTGTTTCTGTTTATAATTATATAAAGCATTTTTTTCCACACCCTGTAATAAAATAATATACCTACAAATAGGAAGTTTAATGCTAACTGTGTATGGATAATATTTATATTACTAATTACCTTCCCAGGGATGGATGCAGTAATAATTATATAGGAACCTCATGTATGTATATGTAATTTGTTTCAAATGTTTATTCCAGATAAAATAACTCGAATAAATTGATAGTGATTGACAAGTTTTTCGGGATTATTCTGGAATTTGTTTTGTTACGGTCTATAAAGTGATCTTAATGAGATCTAAAACTTTCGGAAGTATACATTGATATATAACTAATATTTTTCCTATTTATTGTAAAATGATTTTACAGAATTTCATCTTTGCTACTAGGTACACTTCGCTGGGCCATGTCGTAAACGATAGGATTTACGATTTATCATTGATGTTCCTTACATTCCTTTTGAATTTTGATAAACAAATATAAATTGAGGAATTTACCCACAAATTATGCGCCGATTTTTTTTGGAGAAACTGTCACATAGTAATTATCTACATCAAAATGTGTATTTTATTTACAAAAAGATTTAACTAGGGTTCCGGGTTACTGTAGTATGGTGGTAACTCTTCCCTTCTTCTAAATAACAGAATAGATAAAATAGAAGATAGTGTAAGAAATTAAATTTAATATTTTACTTCATAAGAATTCTTAATTTTGAACTTCGATATATTTATCATTTATATATCTCCTGAGCACTACAAATACATTAAAATAATTGAAATCAAAACTACCAGATTAAATGTAAAAAAGCTAATTTAAAAATATATATCTAATAGATAGATTTTTATTGAATCGGCTATACATAACCATAGATATTAACCTAACAATTTATAATTTCCGAGTGTTAACCATCCTCCTATTTGATTTAGTTATAATGTTAATTATAAACACTCAATGCTTTCATCACAATCCCTTAGTGAGTGTAAGCTGAGTTGTATTTATCTACAATTATTTAGAATTGAGTGTACCCGGGGGGCTAACTAAACTTGCGAATGTGGTATGATGGGGTGCGGTTATGGAGGGTAACGCACGTGCGAGCTGTTATGGCCCTTAGCCCCAGAGTTTACACCCACAGATAGGGATGACCTGTTCCACTCGATTATTTTATGATAATACTTATATTTTATTAGTAATTTCACAAGGTGCGTGTTGTTAGTCTCTTAATTGAAACATACAAATGATTTTAGAGAAATTTTAAAATTTTGACCTATATCACTATCGGAAAATATATTGATTTCGATCTCTGCATTCAGTAATCTCATAGTACATACAGAATTAAAATCTTTAATTTATCTTAAACAATCTGTAAGTTAGAACGTATACCACCTGTAGTAATTATTAACAGCACCGTCACCTTTTTTACGAGTTTTAATAATGAATGTCAATTATAGTGTCTATTTCCGGCAATTTGACCACTTGTCGCAATTTCAGTATCGATTAAGTAATATAAGTGTCTAAGGGGTAAATAATAAATGTATTTTAAGTATTTCTAATACGCACATAAAGAAATCAAATTTTAATTTTAATTTATTATTAGAAAAAAAAAATACGAACTATGTAAAAGTTTGGAGAAAACTACATTTGTCCACGAAAATTTTTTCCAGCATATTTGGACAATGCACCTAATTCTTCTTCAATTCTTATTATTTGATTATACTTTCCTATGCGTTCGCAACGAGCTGGTGCACCACATTTTATCTGACCTGCTGACAAACCCACTACTAAATCTGCTAAGAATAAATCATCCGTGTCTCTCCATCGGTCACATACGACTATGCCAAATCCATTTGTTTTTAATAACTTGTAGGCTTCAATTACCTCAGTAAGAGTGCCCGCTTGGTTTAGTCTAAGACCTATAGCATTACCAGCTTTCTTTTCGACTGCCAGACCAACTCTTCGCAAGTTAGTCTGAGTCAAATCATTACCAAAGAGCTGATTTTGAGTGCGCGCAGTCAAAGTGGACCAAGCAGCCCAATCGTCAAATTCAAAAGCGTCTTCCACGGAAATGACAGGGAATTCTTTTATGTTATCTAAATAAACTTCAGCAAGTTTGTCTGATGACATATAATCTTGGGGATTTGAGTTGGGATTTTTGAACTCAAGATCATATGCTCCGTCCTTAAAAAGATCGGTAGCAGCAGCATTAATAGAAATTTCTGCTTTACCAAAATAGCCACATTGCTTTATCGCGTCCGTAAGCAAAACTAAAGCATCTCTATGACTTTCTAATGGTACAGCAAAACCACCTGAGTCACTTACGTATGAGGCTTCAACTCCATATTTTGCACTTACTATCTTTTTCACGTATTGATAAATTTCAGTTCCTATTCGCATCGCTTCAGTGAAAGATGAAGCTCCTGTAGGCATAATACAGTATTCTTGAAATGGTAATCCGTTGCAACTTAATACTCCGCCCGTCAAAATAGTAAAATGTGGTACTGGTAATATGATACTTGCTACACCAGCCATGTCAGAAATATGTCTATATAGAGGAACACCTTTCTTGGCTGCTCCAGCTTTCGCGACTACTAAAGACACACACATAATTGCATTTGCACCAAGCCTTGACTTATTTTCTGTTCCATCTAGAGCAATCATGAACTGGTCTATTTCTTTTTGCAACGTCACTTCAAGGTTTTGTTTTATAAGCTCGGGAGCAATTATAGTGTTAATGTTTTTAACTGCGTTCAATACACCCATTCCACCATATTCAGCAGGGTTGTTATCACGTAGTTGAACAGCCTCAGCTATTTTCTTTTCATCGGTGGACGGAACACCGACCCGGAAAAGCCCCAGTTCAGTCACCATATCCACTTCTACTGTCGGTATGCCGGTGGCATCGTAAATTTGTCGGGCTAGTAAAATTTTTATTGGCATGATAAATTAGGTCAATATATAATAATTATAATCAAAAACACGACACAAATATAGAGAATATAATATATAAACAATATTTTATTATTGTATTGTCAAGAAACAATAAATCTTCATAAAATGTTAATTGTTTAAAACTAATTTCAGCCAGTGCTTAGTATGTGAATGTTTAACCGATCTTTTTGAGTTACTTGAACAGCATTGTAAACAAAACTTGAAGAGGTAAAAGGGGCCCGCGCACGTGCGAGATTATCTCGGTATTTATATGTAAATCCTACATTACACTTCGATAAGGTGTTTTATTAATTGAAAAAGAGATTAGAAGCTGTACAAAAAATAATATAAATATTCCCTCGTAGGCAATGTTAATAAGAAATTACGTGTATTTATTTTAATATAAAATAGTATAACTTTGAGAAACGTTAACTATATTTTTTAAGTAATAGCAATTTATGACATCGTACGTGATTAGGCAATTTACTTAAAACACGTTACACTTAATATACGTTATAATGTTAAGCGCATTACAAATCACGTATTAAATACGAATTGAGAGAGGGGTGATAGTTTAATAGTTTTCTAATACACTCCTCCTCCCCGTTTACAAAGTGCTAGCTCTCAATTTGCTATGGTGTGATTCGCAAATGCAATACAGCTGACACCCTTGTTTATATTTCTCTCGCTTTTATAATGGATTTTATTTGTTAACATATATTGTTTTGTATTTATTCTTCATTCAAAGAGAGAAATTGCGCAGTCAATTTAATATATCATTTAGTTTTTAATTTTTATTACAGAAATACCTAAACGTCCGAATGTCCTTATCAAAATATTATTAATGTTTTAAATTCCTGATTATGATTGTATTAGATACATAACGTACGGGAAATACGGTAAGATAAAATATTTATTTACTTAAAAGCCTTATTTGCATAATAACAAATGATATATAATAAATATGTCTAAGGTAACACATACATTTACATTGTTAAGAAAATGTTATTTAAATTATGATTTTCTGTTTACTTAGGGCTAAGCATTAGCATCCAGAGCATTTTTTGTTTATCTAGGTCGGAGCAAATAAAAAAAGCCCCAACAAAGATGATTATTGCAGAGAACGTTTTCAATTAATGTGACAATAGTTTCCGCAGTTCTCTGGGATGCTTTTTCACTGACGGGTCACGCAATGCGCCCGTGGGAACAAAGCGGCGATGGCACCTGGACGTTGGACCATCAATGATAACAACAGAAAACACGCGATATTAATTTTATTGATGATAATTTTAGTCATGAATTTTTTCATAATTATATGAAAAATATCAACAAAAATTATTTTCTACTCTGTAATTATCCGCAAAATAAATGATTCAAGAAGCTTTCATCACTTATACGTAGACTTATTACTCATTACAAGACTTATATTATACGTGTATATGTAAGTATTAAAAAAATAAATAAAAACATTGTTTTTGGATTGGATGAGATAGAAACATATGTCTTCCAAGTTAAGTTTTATGTGCGTAACATGGTTAAAATTTTATTGGTTTAAGATGGATTGTTATTAGCTTTAGTACATATTGAACTTACAAATATATTCGTAAACATAGTGAAACAAAATAAGGTGTTAATTAATTAAAATTTTACAAATTTTGAGCATTCGCCAGTATTCATTTAAATTAAGCTATGTTTTTCAAATTTACTTTATTTTATTAATCTATAATTTAACCTGTGATTGGTTGAGTTCATCTAGTCTTACCGTGATAAGTTCGCGCAGTAAATCTAAAATAAAAAACTAAAATTATTTAAATCTAAACATTTTACTTTTGTGATGATCAGTCCAAAGCTTCTCGTAACTAATTCTCATGCTTTATTGAATAAAAAAAATAATAATTTTGCAAAATATTAAGGCATCCGATTTTCGAACTTCGGTTATATTAAATTTTTAGTTTCAATTTGACGCATAAAAAAGTTGTAATTTTAAGTTTTTCATATTTTCTTTTTTTATTAATGAATGAATAATTCAAAATGAATTAAAAGATTTGCATCGATTTTTATAAAAATATATATATATTATTATACTAATTCATTGTGTTCCGCAACATTAGCAATGTATCGATCGTCAAAAGGTGCACAAACAAAATGCAACAAAGAGGGCCGGGCCTGGCACTGTTTGACCCGGCGCGACGACCCTGACACAGGGTTAGGAGGAGAGAATCTCTAATAATAAAT
>DVQP01000572.1:0-21274 GCA_018231745.1 Danaus eresimus
CTGTGACAGTGACGTGTAGTCGACCGTTATAAAACACACACACACACACACACACACACACACACACACATACACACACCGAAGTAACAAAAACTCGCCCTCACCTTGCGATCCCCACTTCGGACCTTCTATAAATTACTCTCCCAATGATTTTTAGTCCGTGCGACATATTCGTGTGATTTATAACACACGCAAACAATGTGAACCGGTTACGAGTTATGAGATCCCTGAGCTGAGAGGGTTACTATCAAAGGCTTTTTGTTTCGCCTTCTAATTATTGTTACACATGGCACATTGTGTGATTGTTGCCGGCTAGACTGGCCTGGCCTGCCTGAGCCGCCCACCGGCACCGGCTTTATGGTTTTTTTATATGTCATATTCAACATTGAAATACAAGTAAACGTAAGCTCCACACGCAGTAACATTTATGGATCGGTATGTAATAACATTATAAGAATAATAGTTTTTTCTAAAAAGCATCAAGAGACGGGTAATCCGAAATATATTCACAATTCAGGACATTGGCTTCTGAGCGCCAATAAAAACACGTCTGGGCCTCCTGCTAGGATGTTTATTTAGCGGCAACGCTCCTTCACCCCTAGCTAAGGTATTATAATTATGCTCATTTGTTATTTTATCTGCACAGAGTCGGCGGTGGGCGCAGGCGCGATAAGCCGCTCTCTATAGGTGCGTCATTAAAGTGTGTTTTTTGATGCGCACGCGGCTTCAGCCCGCATTATCTTTTTATCGTTGCACCCCAAGCAGACGGATTAGTGCAATGCAGGAGTAAGCAACAGTTGCAAACGTTGAAAGATGAAATATTTATTAATAAAATCGTTTTCATTAATTACTATTCAAAATACTCTCCAGTCAGATGGCAATTTGGATATGTTACACAAATAAAAATACAGACATGTTATCAAGATTAAGAAAAACTTTAATATTGAACCTGAATTATAAGTGAGGTGTTTTGGTGAAAGGTTTTCTCTTAAAAAAAAAGTAAAATTTAATCTTTTTTTATGTTTTTTTGTTTATATAAAACAAATTGTATAAACTGTTTCCCACAAATGCATAATACTATACAATAGAAAGTCGCGCGTGTCACTCGTGTGTCCCCGTACAAATATTGCATTACCTTCCCTCCCCCCGGCCCCTCAACCTACCCCCGTTCTCTGTCCCTAATGTGACGTCACACGGCACACGTCACACGGCACAGACACGCGGCACGTCACCGGCCCATTGTCCGTCCCCGTGCGACGCGGTCACCCTACTCATAAACTGAGCACTGATTTTTAATAACGACTTTTAATTTTTGATATTATAACGCCACATCTTTCATACATTTATTGCCAAAGGCATTGACTTGCGATTTTTGGATCTATTGTTAAATAAATGTAATATGGGGATCAGATCACACATACGAATTGCTGGCTGCGACCGGCGGATGAAGTACGGTCAGATACAGTTTCACAGTAGTTTGATCATTGTAAAATTTGTTGTAATGGTAATAATATTATTCACAATATAAGAATTGTCTTATATTAGAAATTAATTATTTTGATGTCGAAGGACGTTTATGCAATAAGTTTTGCCATAATTGTGATTCAACTACTATATATAACTAGCTGTGCCGCTTCGCTGTGAACAATACTAGTGGGCATACAATACTTATTGGTTTCCCATTGTTTGGGTAGATACATAAACAATGAGAAACCTTTTTAGAGCCTATCTGGTTTTCAACTCAAAAACAAGTAACATATAATTGTCCATGTCAAGAGTACCTAACCCACATTCAAATCTAGATCACGCGTTCCTAAAGATTGGCCTTGAGCTTTATTGATTGTGACTGCAAACGAAATTCGAATTGAGAATTACAATCTATTAAATTTAAATGGTGTATCGGTCAGGATCGTGGGAATTCAAAGAATGAGGACATCTTCACCTTTGAGAGGCCCGGTTAAAATGGTTGCTTCCACGTTATTGTAGATTATTTTTTTAACTGCGAGTTGTGTGCCGTTGAAGAGTATGTTAATATCTGGAAAAATAGATAAAACAATCTTTGAAGCGTATAGTTGTCTATCGTGCCAAAATTTCAGCTGTAAAGGTGAAGAACATTTCGAGTTTTTGAAGGATCCACAAACTAACTTAACATTTGTATGTATATAGATACGGATGTATTGCCTTTAGATACTTTTTTATAGATTTTACTTATTAATTGCCTATTTTCAACACTTATTGTAGCTTTGGATAAACAAAACAAGTGAATGTAAGGAAAAGCAAAAGAAAATACCCAACTGTATCAACATCCTTTTCTTATTAAATTCATGGGCTAACTGTAAAGACACAAACACAAACATCACATTCATAAATATACATATATATTTATTTATTATTAAGAAAAGTTTCAAATTTTTTAGATTACTTTCGGCCTAAGCATATTTGAACTTGTTTTTTTTATGTATACATTCTCACTCTCACGACTCAGACGAATTTATACCACAGAAATACAAGACATTTTGGCTCTGTTTTTTAAAAAAATATGTATACATTTATATATACTTGAAAAATGTCCCTATTTCTTTCAATGACGGGAAGAAACAGATAAAATATACAATTTAGTGTTACATTTAATATTAATAATATATATAAAATTTTCTATTACAAAAGTATTTTTAATTAACGAGTATGATTACCAAGCTAATAAGTAAGCAAAGTGTTGATTAAAAACAAGTAATTATTGTAAAAAATACCAGGAGACGAAGAATACATCCAGAGGATAAGCTCCGCTCTGGTGTCTCAATAACAAGACCTACCTGTGACAGTTGGAAGGCCAGTTTATTTGAAGACAATTAAAATAATAAAAGATGTTTAACCAAACGGCACCCCACCAACCTCTCACTCATATCTCAAAGTACGTCAAAAGCACATTTTCATTTATCGTTAAGGGTTCATAGGTGGCCCAAAGAATAGGGGAACCTTTTTGTTCGTCTAAATTACGAAGGTGATTTTAATAGTCCAAATTAATAATTTCCTGCACCCGCATGCCGGACCATCCGCCAATTGTTGCCCTCAGCCCTTTTGTGTTTAATTGGGACTTATTTTACACTTATGACGGAATTTTAATCACACTAAGTGAGAACGTGATGACGCTTTTTTGTTACTTTAATGAGATATTTTACATATTAATATTGATAATCATCTCATAATTGAAAACTATCGATAAGAACGTCAGTCTTAATAAGAATCATAAGTTAAAAAATATATGTCCCAGTCCCATGTGTTCAGTGACATTTTTTTTGAATAAGAAATCAAATAACAAAAGCGAGCAAAAATATAATCTCACGTAACGGAGAGGGTAAGTATAACATTACAGAGTGATATGCGGGCCCTAACTGTTAGCACCTCACAAAGAGCCTTTATTTAATTTTACACGTTTTAAGTTACATCGGTAGTTTCAGTTTGACCTTTGTACCCGAGCTTTACTTTACACATGCTCGTCGAAAGTGACTAGTATGCAGGTACGAGGGTTACAAAGTTGTTCGGTTTCATTGTGTTACACAGTTTGATCAAAATGGCTCCTTTTTTTTCTGCTCTTAAATAAATTACTTAGCTATAAATAAAAATAACCAAGATAAAACAACTCGCAAAGGTAACGACTTGATGGGCCGAAATAGTACCAATAGCCAGTTAGTTGGATCACCAGCGTAAGTATGAACCAACATAAAGGAAATTTACGGAATATGACGAGATAATTTTGCTATGGATTCGTATATAAATACAAAAGTAACAAAATTTATTATTGTATTTTTCGTGAATAATGTAATAATTAATTAATAACTTCGTTTATTTTATTGCAATATTAAATGAAAACGGAGCCTATTTAGCGCCGATAGCCGTTGTAAGAAAAATGAGCCGAGAAAATATCCTAACTAATTGAACAACTTAAATTATATGAGCAGGGTTTTATTAGATAAATAGTGATGTGAGTCACTCGCACCTGGAGATCGGTCGTTAAAGATCAATTGAAGTCATTTAACATGAGGACATGTACCACCATCACTCAGGGAACACATCACTACACATGGAAGGATATACATACCATAATAATTCAATTTTATACAGAGTGGATAATTTAAATCGTAAGCATGTGAGGCTGAAAGCATATTTATTATTTTTTTACCATATTTTAATATGTTTGAAATAAAAAATGTCTTCTTTGTTTGAAATCTTTAAAGACACGCATACCTACAGTGACTGTTACAACGTACAACGTATGTACATCATAACGCAAGCTTCGTACATTGTTAGTATCTTAGAGCACCGTTAATACGTTGATTGGTTTGCGTGTTCAATTGTCGTCTGGTCGCGATGCGGGCTTCGTGGAACACTGCTATACTTAACCTGAGGGCCAATACGAGATTATTACTCAATTGTTTGTAGAATACGCGGACCAGAAACTGTTGTTATTGTTAATTTGAAGAAAAAAAAAACGTTTTAGGACGTCTTTGATTTACATGTGACTTCGTTCATATCAATAAAAGTGACCTACGTAACTCTGATCGCATGGCGAACTGATATTCATTTGTTATTAAATTTATTTTATTCTCAATAATCACAGACGAAGATCAATAACTGTGCAGCTGTCGACCCGTATCCCACCGTGGCTGAACCCGCGAGTGACCAGGTGGGACTGTGTTACTGTGACGGATTTGGGAAGATTTTGAGGCTACACTAAATGAAGCAATGATTCAAACCAATCCGAATATATCCATCCAAACACTCGTATCTTGAAATCCTAGAGTTTGTTAGTGTAATTAATATATTTCTTGTCAAGATTGGAGAAGGTACTCGAGAAGGGTGTTCCTTGAGAATGTCTTTATAATTCTTTAGATAAAGAAAACACATAGAGTCCGTAATAATAATAATAAAACAAATTCGCAACGAGAATTAAAGGACGATCGATGATATATTCCTGTATCAGCTTTAAAAGCCATAATCTACAAGAGATGACCCGTTTCCATTTACCTAACCGAAACTCAAACACGGGCTGAATTTATTTACGGCCGGCTCGGAGTCGAGCGAGCGGCCGGAGTAATTAACGCGGTGTCGAACGAATGTTTTAATAAGTTGCGAGCCTCCAAATTGTTTGCACACGTCCTTGTTGGTGATTACCAGGACGTGATCAGCTTTTAACGGGTTTACGGATTTTGTAAACTGTCGCTTCGTCTTCACTGACGATATGTTGATGGTGATGCTGATTGTCCATTGTTTTATTTTACCTGTTTACCTCTTTTTAGAAATGAATGACGTTATTTAGTTGTAATTAAAGTATTTTTAAAATTTCTCTACGTTATTGCTTACTAACTAACGTCGATAAACTTCAGTGAAAGAACGATCTTTAGATGTAATCATATGCATAAAAACGTTTAAGTGTATATAACGTAGCAAGGGCGCCATTGTTATGAACGCAAAATTAATTGATTCCAACAAAAGCCACTAGACCGGGACCCTGGTATCGATATGAGAATTAATATCGAGGTAATAATAGGTACATTTACTTAAGTCAATATACAAAGTTGCAGTGTAGCAAGCAATATTTTCTACAAACCGAACATATTTAGACTCTGTGGGGCGACGATAAAGTTGAAACTGTCTTGGCGATGACTGAGGAAGTTAGTTGGCTTTGGTACACATTAAGCAGAGGGTTCATAACAATTTGAATCTATTGTTTGAGGCAAACACTCCGATACATCGTCTTCGCCCTCAGGTGAAGCTAATAACTCACCGCACTGTTAGTAAGCATGAGAGTGAGTGAGTGAGTGAGTGAGAACACTTGTTTATTAGACTGTAAATGTTATATTATGCTGATAATTATACTAAGAATGAATAAAGTGATTCAATATTAAGGGGTCATTATGATCCTTCTACAATATATTTAGGTATATTTTAAGATCAGAACTAGCAATAATCAACAACGTCCGTTTCATTTCAAAGCCGTCTTAAAGTATCTTCCTGAATTATAAAGTATATATTAAGAATGATATAGGTTTCCTTTATTTTATATTTAAATCTGCAAATACTTCCATACGTTCTACATTGAGAGAACAGAATAAGTCTGGTAACATTAATTTAAAGAATGTGACAATATCAATGAGCATAATAATATAATGTTTTTTATTAATACAATACTATACAATAAGTTAAAGGATCGACAAACATGTCTAGTATTAGCTAACATCGCGGCGTCCCCTCGCTCGCATAATGTTACTGTTATTACGAGTATTATACGTGAACACGCATTCCTGCTCACAGAACATAGGAAACAGCGGATAACGCACGCACGGGGGAAGAAAGATTTGAAGTCCTAAAACGATATAAAGAAAATATACCCAAACGGACACAGTATGCCATGCTTAAAACAAAGCATATGGTTTGAGAGTCAATACTGTTACCTCGCCCGTGTATACTGCACTGTTGTGGCTGTAAATGTCTGTAACTAAGTCTCTATCTCTTAGTTACTGTGAACTACCCTCGCTTATCAAAGGTAGGCACTACGCTTGTATTACCTCCTTGTATACATATATTTGTTACAATACTACGGAACGACTGTTTGTCGCAACCAACGGGTACGTTATGTTACGACATTGGAGGGATCAGAGCTTCGCTAAAGAAATTAGAAAAATTGTGTCAACAAGCGACTTTTATGACATTATTTATACATTTCTTACTCTGGTAATGTAAAAACAATCTTATGTCACAATACAATAACTAATTAATACATTATTGTACATTAAAGATAATTCAATCTATCATATTTTTTTCATTGTCATGTCATGACTGTTAATATAAGTAGTGTTCATATTGTTTATCAATAATTTCTTCTTATATCAACCGATGTTTGTTTTCCATCAGAGGACGTGTTGTATTCTATTATGGTGTGATTTTTCCCATCGCTCCTGCGACGTGTCGGTTAATTGAATGAAAAGGGTTGTTCTATTCAGGACTCATTGAGAACCTTATTCTGTACGACATATATTGTATAATATTCTCTTTGTTTTCGCTGTATGCAGTATTTATTGTTAATGATCAATTTCTTTATTTTATTTTCACGTCGGAGACATAGTACTATAATATTTTTAGTGTTATAAGTTTTATACATGACTTGCTTTATTTAAAATGTTCTGTGAATAGAATATTCCCGCATCAAATTGCTTTTGATGAAGTCCCTGAGGACTGAGGACGTAGCTCTAGCGTCTGTTAATGGTGTATCTTAAAATGTACAACGTTCGATGATAAAATATGACATAACCTACATTACGATGTGATCTGACTGTTCCATGTGTAACTCAATAATGAAGATTTGTTTGGGAAGGGAATTCGTTGCTCCTTGCGGCTCTTCCAAACAAGTAGTTATGGTAAAGAGTAACTTTAGTAAAGTCATCCTCATCATATATTCAGATGTAACACGGGCCAAAACATAAACATCAATCATCAAACTTACTCGGTCTGATACTTACTATATTTTTTTCCATCCAGCCAATAATAACCAAGAATCTATAAATACCTTATTAGAGATTCAAAGAATATTAAATACAATATTAAACCCTGAAAGTTTCTCAAGAAGACCATCCATTAAGTGAATCTGTTCTTTATTGTAACGTAGCGTTACATGACCTGTTACTATATGAAGTCATCTCTGAGTACACATTTTCTCCTCGACCCCTCACACCTGCCTGCTGCTCAAATATTAAACCAGCTAACTTACGATCGCGACGTGCTGGAGCCGAAATGATGCTTGATAATATATGAGTGAAACCTGGCTTCAACAAACGATGTGTCTGACTCCGTACAGGAAACTACAGTTCAATATGTTATTTATTAGTTAACAAGTTGACGTATAACAGAGTTGTGCGAGATAATTAAGAAAATATTCATTGGCATTTGTACGATATTTATTTTATTATTATTATTTTTTACATGAACTATTAAAATATTAAAGACTATCACTTTTTTAAATCTATGCATTTTAAACGAGACAGACTTACATAGAATATTATCTATTAAAAGATAACTTTTAAACAACGAGTTATACAAATAGCTACTAGGTTAACTCTCTAGTGTTGTAGCTATCAAGTTATGTCTTTATTTCCTACGTTAATACAATGAGATATATGTTTTTCATATTTTATTCCGGCTGCTAAAGCTGAAAGTAATTTTATAGTATTTTTATATGAACCAGCAACGCTACTCTGGCGAAATTAAACCTTTGTGGTGAACCGTCCTCTGAGGTTTTGATTTCCTTTCCTTATTAATCTCTCTCGAACTGTAGATCAAAATTAATTTTGCAACTTTACTCTCGTCCAATTGTTTGTATTATTCTACTGATAGCCTCAGTATCGTTCAAGTGAGTTATCTTCTTTAGCGATATATGTTAAACACATTTTATACGTCAAATATTTGATAATAACGCAGTAATAAATGCAACTAATTCCGCCCTCCATTGACTTCAATTGCTCGTGCTTTGTGCCTCTGTCTGCCAAATGCGACATTACTCTTGCCAACATCTTTAAACTTATTGTGTTCAAGGTTCTGAGATTAAACGTAGTCTTTATAGCTTCGGATGAATAAAACGATTATCTTGTATACACACTTAATGTGTGTGTTTTATATTAAAATGCTCTTTTATTTGTTTAGTTTGCAAATATTTTATTTTCATTTTATGATAATTTGTACAAACATATATCAAACAGTTCCTAGTTAAAGTTATAGATACATTCGGTATAACGAAATAGTAACTTGTGAATTATATTTATATATACGTATCTGGTTTGTACAATTCCTCGGGAGCACATTAGTCAAAGACTGAAAGGTTAAAATACCTCGGAGGTTTAAAACTAAATTTCTCTTCGCAACATTACATAGACCCTCGGGATATCCGAATACCTTGACTAAAGTTAATATCTTGAGAAAGCCTTCCACGGTGGCCACTAAAATAGAGTGTGCATTCGTCGGTAACTAAAATAAAGAATTAATTTTTATTTTACATAAGTAACTAAAATTAATATTGCATTCATTCATTAAATTACAAACAAACTAATGTAACAATAAAATCAAAACGTATGCTTTAGAAACTGGGAGACATATAAGCATATATAATTCTTTTATTTTCTCTGTAACGGTCATATGGTAGGTATAGCTTCGTGACAGAGAAAATATTATAACACTTTCCTGATAATTATTATATATGTACATATGTTTTAAATTTAATAAATACATTAAAAACGGAACACATACATATATTATTATAAGTCTCGGTTGTATTTACAACTTATTGAGTTATCGAATCGCTCGTTTAAGTGCCCTAAATCTTAAGGTTCATTCGCATAGTTCTCAAGTGGTCCGAACGTTTAATTGCTAGCCTTAGCCGACCGCCCGCGCCGGCCTACACACTTACACCGCGCTATTAAAATATAACAAAAATATCACTTCATTGCAAAACTTAACCTTCCTCGTGTATTTCTTACTACTGATAGTTTAGACGTCAGACTTGTGACAGATCTTCATATAGTCATACACAACGTGGTCTTGTTAAAAGTCGCACGTGTCTGGTCGCCACAAAATGAAGTGAGCCACAAATGATATACGAAACGCGAAGTGAAACATCTCCTCACACTGCACCTCCTTACAACCTCCGTCTGCAGCATGACAACGCACGAGCTATTAAATGACAATTTAAAGTTATTATTGCCACATTTATTTTAATGACACTCAGAAGTTGTCCAATAGATACACATAAAGTTTAAATAAAACTGTTTTAGAATGTATTAATATGAATGCCATTGAAGTAACTACAGACAAACATAATTTATATAATTTTTAAAGATAAAAAACTAGCACAAGGACGATCGTTTGTCTTCAAAACTTAAGAATATTTTTGCTGTTAATATTTTTTCTGAAGACAAGTATCCTGGCGTGAACACTGTACGCCGGAACAGATCCTGCTGTGATGTACATCAGCTCTCCTCCCACCAGCGAAACACACGCCTTGCAGAATTATAGCGACCTTTTTGTTACTTATATAAATACATTATGACCTGCTTATTTTCTACGACCTATATCTTGTGCCCGCGGTTTGTATACTTATTTTCTTTATGTAATTTAACTTAAGACAGTTCCGTACAATTTCTATGGTATTGAATTACATTTTCTGTATTATTTAGAGAGGCATGTTAGTACTTAAACGTGTATGTACTGTAATCTCCATGTAAAACCGATAGTGCTTCATATTGTGTGAGAAATTATGAACCACCTTCAGCGGCGATGCAATGAACATAAAGTCCAACATATATTAAAACTAATATATTTTCGGATTTACTACGCGATTTTTTATTACTATAAAACTACATAATCCCGACGTTTCGATTACTTTACAGCAAACGTGACCACGGGCAGACGAGATGTGTAGACGTAGTAAATCCGAAATACATTAGTTTCATTTAAATGACTCGCGAAAATCTTAGATCTAATTATAAAAAGAAAATATTACACAGAGCTTTTTTTAGTGTCACATGGTCATAGGTACTATTTTGACTAACTAGAACAATATAATCACTCCTATCTACAACTTTGTTGAGGCCAAAACATCTTAACAGTTAATTCAGAGTTATTTAAGTTGATATTTATTTGTAGTTACGAATTTTAAACTGCAATAATCAAATTTCACAATCGCTTTGACAATGAACTTTATTAGTATCACGCTTGAGTACACAATTCATTGTAATGTTTCGCTCTCTTAGAATTTCGGAATATAATCGTATATCTGGACGTGTTTGCTTCACGACTGAATTAATTTGTATTATCAGGTAATTAGTAATGATTCTACATATCAATGCAGTATGTGGATTAAATTTATATTACAATAATTATAAAACAAAATATACGTTGGCTATGTTTTGTAATAAAAGTGATATTAAAGGTTTCGCGTTGCTTTATTCGTAAATAGAATAGTTTGATAAAAGAAAAAAGGTCTTCGTCACTCAGCTTCCAGTCATGGCGCACCTGTCAGTCCTCCGTTATTAATTATAGCTCACCCCCGCCCCTCGCCTGCTCCTCACCCAGCCGCTGTACCTTGTGTTATATCAAGCTGGAGTATTGTTCTGGGCGGGCCATTGGTACGGCATCATAACTAGCAGTTAAGCAATCAACGCCTCCAAGAGTTAACTAGTAAAATCTTTTGAACAACTTAATATAATCATTGGTGTTATTGAATTGATAATTAACGTCAATATTGCAGTGCATATATTTTTAAACAACATTTTAAAAATGATGTTATATTAGGATAAAATGTAAACCGTCGACAGCACCAAGCTCCGGTAGATGTTAATTTTTAAACTGTCGTTAGCTATGTAGTGTGAGAGACTCCTGTCAAGGTGTAGTTTCGTTGATTAACGAAGCCTGTGACGTGTTTATTGTTCACCGCAAGTCAGTCCGTCAGTCCGTCAGTCTGTGACGACACCGCGTATCGTATCTGCTGGTCCGTGGAAATTGAAAATTAATACATATAATACAAAAACAGCAGCTTTACTTGCCTGTTCAAAGCCTTCAATAATACCAACATATATATAAATAAGAACTATATTATATTTATATATATTATATATGGTGTTGGTATATAATAGTCCCGAATCAATCAGGTAACAAAACGCAATAAAGGATTCCATCCGCTGACAGCTTCACGGCCGCTGTCCAGGAAGTTATGATTTGTGAGTCGTGCACCAACGATTAATAAATGTATGAAACTATATATAATTCATATACTAGACATTTTATTTTTCATTCTAGTACATAAATTCAGTGTGAAATTGTACCAAGAATTAAAGCAAAACTGTTTTAATATAAGTGTCAATTATCTTACTCTAATTAATGTGGTTTTGATATTGTCTTTTAGCTATAGCAAATAAAATTCACTGACTTAATTTCAGCTTGTTTTATAATTACTTGGTATTCTTTTTGTTTTCAATTTACATTAAATACTTCCTTACATACTTGTTTTATACAAGATGTTGCCCACGACTTTGTCCGCGTCAATTGCTGTTATAATTTAAGACAATTTAGTTTTAAAATAAAAAAAATATATATTATTTAATATTTCAGAGTATATTATATTTTCAGTTTCATATCCGAGTTATTTTAATATTGTAATATCTTCTAAGATATTCGTTTGAACTAAGTGATGTCAAGAAAAATTTTTGCTCACAATAAAATACTCTTAAACAAACATACATATTTCGATAAAGATTAATATTATTATGATGATACAACTCTTACAAATAATTGGTAGCAATGCAGTAATTTCGACCAAACTTGATTACCATAAAAACGGTTCTACTGAGTTAATCATAAAAGATAAACCTATACCGTAGCGGGCATTTCTTTAGATTATTTTAAGAGAAATGATTCTTTCATACATATTTTTTTACTATCTTAAACCGTTTTCGCAGCTCACGCAACGGAATTCCTCAAAGATGAATATTTTTCCCGTTTTTCCATACTTTCCGTCGTTTCTTCGCTCCTGTTAGACGTAGCGTCATGTCTTATAGTCAAAAGCCTTCCTCGGTGAATGTTCTATTTAACACAAAAATATGTTTTTAATTGTAACCATTAGTTTCTTCGATTAGCGATTTCAAACAAACTCTTTAGAATTATAATATTAGTATAGATTATTTTTTACTATTACTCGCTATTTTACCTAAATATATGTGTTCCAAATAAATTCAATTTAAGGTAAATAAGTAATTATAATGAGTATGCTTCCTATGTATAACGACTTGTATTATTAATGATAAATCAATCAATCAATTGTTGGTACAGCTTCCATTACACTCTAACATTAATGAGCCACACGAAGGGTGGACATTATTAATATAAACAGGCAGTTAACAAATGTTATATTCATTATAATTAATCTCAGGTACAAAAAAACCTAAGACGCATTATCACAAACCGCGTACCGTTGCTAACCGGTCGCCTCGTTAATGTCTCCGACGACAGTTTCATAGCCGACATATATTGTGATGTATTTAGTCCAACAATTACTAATCTAATTATACAATATATAACATTTCTTATACTTGCAATACTCGGCGCGTCATGAATGTGTATCGCTTGTTACATTTTATTATTACCCGGTGTACAATAATGTGCGCTAGTTTCATTTAATATCATGAATGAAGCTCGTATCCCTGAACCGATCCATTATCCTGACGTGCGCAGTGAGCGTAAAAATTATATTTCCCCCAAACTATCGTCAGCCCCACAATTGACTTTTGTAAAATGTTACCATTCCTAGGTAAGTCATCGTACGGATGTTATATCTATTCAATATCGTAATAATTCCTGAGTAAGAACTACCGGCCATAGTAAAACATTAATTTCTTGCTTACAAGAACTTCAAAGTTTATTTTTGTAAATCCTTAAAATTAGTTTAGTTTAAATTTGATTGAAATAATAAAAAAAATATGTTTATGAAAATCGATAAAAAAAATATATAAATAATTAATATTGTAGTCTTCTTCATTCTCATCTTCTTCATCTTCATTCGGGTTCGAAACCAAGAAGGGTAATACTAATATTGAATCACATGCAATCAAGAATGTTTTGTCTGTAACTAAAAATACAAATTCAAAATTTTAAATATGACTTGTATATGTTGTTAATATTAAAGTTAATTGAAACATCAAACACACGTGTAACTTACAGTCCAATGGTTCACCACTCAACAGTGACCAGTGACCTGCCCGAGTCACGTCATCCGGCTTCTGCCTAATCATTGAAGTAGATCTAACAACAAACAGACAGTCGACTCTATTTTAATTTATTATTTTACGAGTTACATTGTGTACTCGTATATAATTACTTCCAATAGCTTATGTTGTGTAAGAGGTATAATTTTGCTTGCTACGACATCCAAGTTTCAATAACAACACTGTAGGCGTCTGACTCTTCGTTGTAGCAGCAATTCACAATGTTTCAGATTCAGAATTCAGAACATCTCGTCTTGTTGATATTGAACGTGTTATGGGAATGTCTGTATCATTAGCAAGTTAACAGAGCGGCCGGCGTGTCAACAACAGGCGACTTTTGGAGTGGAAAGTGCAAACTGTGCGGATGTCGTCCGAATGTTTCGGACATGGCGACACCGCTGCGGGCTGTTGAGAACTTGTACTGGTTTGTAATGAGTACGTTTAAAACTACGTTACTGACATTCACTGTCGCTAATTGAAACATCGCCGGCTTAGCACTTAATTAATCAATATAGTATAGTTGAATTGACATACACTATATCACAATAATTGTATAGCTGTTCGCTAGGACTATGTTAATGAAGGCTCTACGATACTAATCTCAAAATTAAGCAACCGCTCTTCATCATCGGGTTAATGTTTCTTGGCATGTCTCATGACGCAGGCCTCTGCTCCAATGGACGGCCCTCGTAAACTATACTAACTTGACATAAGCCTGATATGCGTTTACAAAAAATATTTCATTAGGCATGACCATTTGGCACGATTAACATATATACATAGAGTATGC
This sequence comes from Danaus eresimus, assembly GCA_018231745.1. Lineage (NCBI taxonomy): Eukaryota > Metazoa > Arthropoda > Insecta > Lepidoptera > Nymphalidae > Danaus > Danaus eresimus. The sequence goes on from DVQP01000572.1 coordinate 14,593, forward strand.
CATATTTATCACCTATTTATATAATTTGTGAGCCGCTCGCCGGCACAGCGCTGAAAGCGGGACGTGCGTCGCGTACTGCCACCCTTTTTAGCAGAATCAAGGACTTTGTTACACAGAGACGTACTTGGTAACATTTAAAGACTATGTCACACAATAAGTTAACATCAGACTAACTTAAGAAAATTAATTTTGACAAAATATATGATTGAATTAATCAATATATACCGTTGTATAAGTGTGCCAGAAGCCATTTAAACATTTCAATATTCTTATATAATTTTTCTAAATATTCTGTAAAATGGGAATTAACCATTTATAATAAAATGTAAGGGTTCATCGAATCCAGAATCCGTGCCTGCAAGCAGCACCTCGGCTCTTTTCATTCCATTCCATTCATTCCGACGGATAAACTCTAATGAATATCTTCGGAACCTCTTGCGTGATACAATAGTTTTTTCCCCCTCTTTTTACGCCCGACCCGATTACTCCGAGTATTCCGTATTGTAAATAAAGCGGGCTGATTAAGACTTCTCAAGCTTCATAACGCTTATGCTAAATCGACTGTTGGGTTATCTTTTGAATTCAAATGTTTGCTTTCCTTCCATTTTGTTCGATTGATTTAAATAAAACTTCATACAGCATTGGATTCGATTACTTACTTATATGAACAAAATTGTTATGAATTTAGTTATTTTATCAATTTCTTTATAAATGACATCTGTAATCTGACTTAGTGGGGGGAGGCGCTTATTTTTTATATTTCCTATGAAATTAAACGATTTCAATGCATTACTTCAAGTCACATATCACATTTATAAGGAATTTCATCATAATCTCTTCAGTATTTCCACGTCAATGAAAACATTGTATTTCCGGATATAAATATAAAAATACATTTAATATATAACCAATTGGTAAAGGGACCTTTCTTATATTCCTTGTTTGTGCTATTTTTCTCTCGGGTTTATCAAAATATTTTCCTATCACCTGAACGCAATGAAAAGGTCGGACCTTATTATTTGTGTGGATCCAAATGTTGGAGCGACTCAACATCTCTATGCAAATGGTGACAAACAGCCGCCTACGTTTACAGACGCACAATATACTTTTATGGCTTAGGAAAAGCCGAATCCTAACCTCAGCCACAATGTCATTAAACATTCGAATATATACCTTGTTGGCGGGACATAAGGTTGTTTTGATGTGCACATCCGTCTTTGCTATGACTTGGTGCGTTCGAGATATTGTTTCACGTGTTTTATGAGGTGGGTCGAGATTTCACGGGGCTTTTGTCGGCCATTTTTGAGTGTTTCCTTCGAATGTAATGTTTATTTGTGAGGGTGCAAGTCGGTTATGTTCGATTGCATGTAATTCATACCCACTGAGACATTCATATTTATGGATCGGGGTGACTTGTTTATTGTAGTTTCATTATTCTGAAATATCAAATGTATACATATCGTTTTGTCAATGAACGAGACAATTCTATATTATATTTATAAAAGTGTTTTCTATTTATTTCTCCTTTAAGTCAAGGGTGAAGCTCAGTAATAAACTGTTTGTAAGCTATTAATAAACAAAATAAATTATATCCACGTATAATCGATATTAGGTTATATTCCTGTTATCTAAAATGTAAATATTCTTAAAGTGAAACCCTCTCTTTGTAACATTATAATGTTACAAAGCGTACAATTCACTTGTTTATAGTAATAACACGCGTCACGTCCGAGAGTGGCGCCCAACGTGGGGTCACTTTTATCATATTTCTTATTTGAAAAAACCTCCAGGATACCCCAAACTATCGATGTTATTACTGACAACGTTTAATATAACATGCTGTTAAGGTCTACCTAAAATAACATAATTTTGTTATTCTTTTACTTAATATAGTGAAAAGTATAAAAACTTCTTTTGAGAAGATTTTCCTTCAGAAAAATTTGGAACGTTCCTCGACTCCAAAATTGAAGATAATTTTCGTGTCACTAATATAATATATAATACGAGTAGTGACATTTGCTTAGCATGACTAAAGAAAGTTTGACGACCTCTGTCCAGCTCCTGAGTCCATCACATATATCCCGGCAAGGCATAACGCAAAATAAACAAAGTGTTATTGTAGCTTATTTTCATAAGTTAATAGTCGGACAACGATAACAACGGACCCTCTGACAGTTACGAGATTTTTTATTATTTATGTAAATATATAGCTCTCGAAAACTGATTGCTGAGTGGACGCTGTCTAGCATTGTCTCGATCGTTACACACAAACGGACACGACACACATAAACTTACAGCTTCACAACAAAAATATGCAAAGATATAAACTCTACAATAATTGGACGCTCCACTCATAAAACTATATTGAATATTTCTAGCGCTTAAGCGGTTGTGCGAGCACGAAGCTGCTATGATTTATATGCAGTTTAAAGTATGAAGATGCAAAATATGAGTATGGGGCTTATAATATAAAAGCTACGTAACGTTAAAATTTCTATAAAATATTATTTATTAATATAAATCTCGCTTCCATATTAAGGTTCCGAGGAGTACCTTTTAGTAATATAGGAATAGAAATGATGGAGCGGCGTGTCGCGACTCGGACGAGTATGAATACAAACTGCGAATTACTAAGGAACAACGACAGCGTGGAGCTGCCAGTGATGTTCATAATTTTAAGGTGACTGTTTGTTTTGATTTTATTTCTATTGATTTAAGAGAAACATCTATCTATATTCTATTATTCTTAGCTGTCAATACGAGTAGAAAAGAACCTAACAGTTATAAGTATACGACTCATTTTAAATAATGTAAATATTTTGAATACATCATTCGACTCTATGCCTTTAGAGAATTTGTAGAATTTAATACACATTTAGTATCGATGCAGTAATGTTGCAAGGGGGTCACATCGCCAGACTACTACATTATAATAATAAGATTTAATAAAAGCAGAAACACCTTTAAGATACCGTTCTAATAAGAGGAAACTTCTAGCCAGCCTCCATAGTTAGCGTAGTATGTCACTGAGCTCCTCGTACTTTATACTTTCCTCTTGTAATAATATAGCAATCAAATCAGCCTTAGCATCATCATCAACATCACTCGTAAAGTAAAAACACACTAGTTACTTTTATTGAGGCCTTTAAGGTGGATGAATATAAAGTGGATTTATTTAGATTATATGAGATGGTCTTCTCGTGGGTGAGGGGGGTGAGGGGGTGAGGGGTGGTGAGCTACGGGGGGGGTGTTATAGCCTTAATCTCTGTGAACGCGGTGCGCGTGGAATTGAATTGGTTTCTTATATGTAAATTGTCGCGTGTGAGTAAATAAATAAATACAGATCTGTGATTTAGAGACGTCGTTCGTTGGATCAGTGGGATAGGCGCTACGATGGAATCTTCTTTTATTAATAGGATTTGGAAAGTTTCACTTTATATATTGTTAAATATATTTTGAATTAGTATTGATTTGTCTTATAACCGTACATTAAAAAAGATTTATGATGCTACACAATATGCAAAAACTTAGATAATTTTTTTTTAAGTTATAAAACTTTTTGTATAAATGCTTTTCACAGTTTTAATAGCGATAATAGTTTCTTAAATTGTTTTTATAAAACACCTGTACCAACCTGACGCCATCACAGTGAGATTACTTTGGTTTTCACTAAAGTCTTGGCAGGCGATCTGACCCCGGGATCGTCTGTAACAAAAATTTGTGTAATAAACATTCAAATTGCAAATATGAATAATATTTAATAGCGGTATGAATAGCGAGTAGGCGCTGTAATGCGTCGCAGTGCGCACATTACACGAACGACCGAGATACTTCACGTATTATTTACGACTAGAGAGACCATCTCTTACAGGAAACTGAGATAGCTTATCAATAACTTATGTGGGATTATTTAATGTTTATATTTAAAAGGCTGGTAAGTGGTATCACCGAATTTAACTTTGGAATTGTTAAAAAGGCTTACTCAAAACGAATTAAACTCATAGAGTTACTCGTAGGTACCTTTTCTACGAAAAGAAAATTAAGTTATACGTAAGGGTAAATCCATTTCATGAATTAAATCATGGTGAACCTACTCCCGACTTGTTCTCGGCTACGATGTTGCGATTTCGTGCACTTTTATAGACAATTATCATTTTGCATTTCTTCCTGAATGTCTTCTTCTCGATGACAAACATATTCAATAAACGTCTTTTATGATACGATGCGTGCTATTTTATGATCATAAAACACCTCACACGTCGAACACTAGCGTAAAAAAACCAGTTTATTCGTAATATAAAGATACTTAGTTGGAATTCCGACTCTGAATTACGCTTAATATGAGTGATTGCTTCCCATCCCCTGTTCTATAAAAGCATACAATAAAAAGGTCATAAAGCTTAGCGTAGTCATTAACCAATGTCTAATCATTCTAAACCACATTTCACATTATATTAATCCGAATTCTCCTTGGAGTTACACGCCATTATAAAAACGTTATAGCAACCATAACTTGGTCCATTTCCCTAATGACTGATGAGCCCTAACGCGGATCACTCCTCATCTCAGACGTTACAGATAATTGTATGAATTGCCTTATTACGATTCAATATAAAACTTCAAATGATCCCAACTTCCGAGCCGGCGTTGTGCTATAAAGTATTTAATTATGATTGTATGCATTGATCACTTTGGGACTTGAGACCTTTCTCAGAGGGAACCATCAATAAGCCTTCCCATCATTGTTTCTTTAAGTCGAAGGCTGAAACCGACGTAGCCTCTTTGTTTCTACTCTTATTAAGACTACCAAATAAAAATCACATCTAGATTCACAACTCAACACTTCTCTGGACCGCGTGTACATTTTGATGAACATTAACAATATTGAATGTGATATGTTAATTGAACACTAAGTGCATTAAATCTGGTCCGGGCCGAGCTCTGTGTAGGTAACGAAGTTATCTAAGAGCACAGCGATGCCTCGCGGTAATCCATCAAACTGTACTTTATGCCAACTCGGGTAACTAACTAGATGATACCAGATATTCAGAATCGATACGTCGACTAAACTCTTAGAGACTAAAGTTTGTCTTCGCCGCTGAGCTAGGCTCATAATATTACCAGAGGTAATTCATGAATACTCTTTCACTAGCCAAGTTAAATGGACAACTATTTCTCAATGAACACCTTGTACTACCATACAAGTTTAAAAATATAAAAAGCACTACTAATAACTAAGTAAATTCTTAGGTTTTTGTAATATTCTGTATTGTTTCGCTGTAACCGGCTTTGATTAAAATAAAAAAGCGCTCTAAGTATTGTCCTATTTCTATACAAGAAAGTGCATTCATATTTTTATTAACTATACCTATAATAAAGTTGATATAAAGCAAGTGTTGCCGATACTAACTGGTTGTGAACCCTTGCTAGTAATAAAGTTAGTGTGGACTAGAAGAGAGGAATATCAAATTATTCAGGACTCTAAGACGCCTAACAACTGAGTTAACCCTTTGAATCACTTTTGATCTCCATACTAAATAAACACGAGTCGGTTAAGACACACATACAAGACTATCAACACTAAACCGCTCGGAACCTTAATAATTATAAGAGAAGTTTGAAAACTAGAATTTTTTTTTCAAATACTGCATATATTACCGAGTTTAGATGTAAAATATTTACTGGTTTGTGTTCATTTTGTACAACCGCCCCACCCGATTACGGTTACATTTTATAGATTATAATTTATTAAAAAAAAATAAGAAATTAAATATATAGTATTATTTATATAAATACTATCACGATTAATTATGTGAACTTAATTACAACCGACTTATTTAAAACGTTTCAATCAAACAAAAGGTTCATAACTTAATTACGGTGGATACATGAAAAATATTAGTTCTAAAGCTGAAATGGCTGTTGAACAGAACAAGCAGTGTAGGAATACAAAGGCAGCCGTGGAACGATCCCAGCGAAGATAATGATGTTTTGAATAGCACTCAACTCATTACGTGCCGATATCTCCTCAGGAAACCGTTCTTGTGGGAAATAATCTCATCATAAGTCTAATAAATTAGGCATTCTAGTTTCAGCTCTCTGCTAACGACATAAGACTTATTTTACCGACGAAACATTACAGCCGCGGTAAATACTTAATGAGCGCGCTCCTACTCCCTCAACCACAAAACGTCTTACTTGAATGGCTTTCTTTCCTATCGAGGAATTAATGTAATGGCATCAAGGTCTGTATTTGTGTGAACCGTGAGTTATCCGGGAGATAGTTGTAGTACATCGTTGTGGTGGAATTAAACAAGCGTAATTAGTCATTAGCGTCAGTGTAGTGGGCAGGAAGCGGCCGAGATTGAGACGACGTGAGGCGAGAACCTGATTGGCTTACCTTAACCATTATGATTTGACAAACAGGTATACTGGCATACATAGGTCACAGAGACACACAGAGACACACAGAAAACTAATTTGTAACTTTTAATAAACTCTCTCTTAAGGTAATTATGATTTGCAATGTTTTTATACATTGCTATCCATTTTTGACACCTTTAACAGAGTTTCAGAGTAAGAATTAAAAGAAAAAGGTTTGAGAAACCTAATTCTAATTTATTATATTTTTAATATTTCTAATGGGATCCTGTCTACAAAACTAACTATAATCTGACAATAA
>DVQP01000573.1:0-21271 GCA_018231745.1 Danaus eresimus
TGGTTGAATTTGACCCCCACTTCGCTCGAGAGGGTAAAGCCAACGTTAGACAAAAACACACACACACAAATAATAAATAAAAACAAATAACTTGGTTCATATATACATAACAATATAATTATAACATTGTACGTGTTTGCTATTATTTTTTAAAAGGTAATATACAAGTATATATTATATGCTCAAAGCCATCTCTTTCAAACTTCCTCTTGCTTTGTGTGTACTTTGTATGTAAAATATAAATGACTATTATTATCACTATAATAAAAACGAAAGAGACATCATCGGAAGTCGCTAGAACGATGAACACTGATCGAAATACGACTGACGTTTTGAGATAAGGTAACTTCGTTTGGAATTGTCCGCGCTCTGGTTTATCATAGTTAGATTTTTTTTTGTTTTTATTGGACAGCTCTGTATTAATATTCCACAAAGTTCCGTCGACGGTTTCCATTAAAATAATAATTTCCATATAGCGCCCGAGGGTCTATTGCACTCGAGTGTCGAATGAACCAAAGTTAACAATGAAGCGATGTCGTAACGTAATAATATTTTTATATTAATAACTCTTTAGTATTAGTAATTTATACGAAGCTTTATGTTCTCATGAAACTTCATATTTCTTGAGACCCTCGAAAAAAATCCTTTGAAAATGTTAATGGAATCCATTACATTTCACATCAAAACGCCTCCGGTACTACAATCACTAATTACGTTTTGTTCAGCAGAAGTTTAAATATTAATAGCAAAGAGGTTCAATATCCACGACACTCGAACGACACTCGAGAGCCCTTTTAGAAAAAAACTTTTTAAATACTGGCCGGCATTGCACAGAGAAACAATTGGAATCGAAATTGAAAAAGAGAAAACAAAAAAAGGCGCGATTACATCTTCAAGTGGCGAGTAGTGCCCGCGGTTTCTCATGGGGTTCTGTTTTGGTAGCAACGCCAGAGGGAGCCCTCGGGGTTAGGGTGTCTATGAAGGTTGGGCCGAGTTGTAATTGTATAGGCCGGTAATATATTAAAATATATATGTTGGTATCGATTGGTTTTAGTTCAGACATATTGCAACTTTAAACTTAAAGAAATCTATTAAAAACAATGTGATACATTAAACATTTATACCTGTGGGCGAATAAAATAAGATTGAGATGTTTTTACATTTACTTATTCATCCAGGTATATTGCAAGTATATCTTTTTTTATCACCCCGAGAAGACATTTTATTCAAGAGACCGTTTTCTTAGTAAAAATATTATTTGTACAGTATTTATAATAATTTCTTTAAAGAAAAAACGTTTTGTAACATAATTGTAAAACCTAGAAATAAATAAAATTTCTGTTATAGTATATATATTAAGGTGCGTATTCTTAATAAAGTTGTTTCATGGATTTGATAAATGTATGTCTAAGTGATGTCAAGTTTTCGTTTACGTGTGAACATTGGTCACCTTAGTGTATCGCCAGACGCCGGCGGTGCCGTTCTCCCACGGGTGTTGCTCCGAGAATTAACGCTCAATTTGGCGAAATGATTCGATTTTCACCAGCTCCTGGGCCGGGACCGGCTGACCGTGAACGCTGAGCTTGAAAACTTGACGGGGACTCTCACAGACGTTGAAATCAAATGTCGTTAATAAATACAGCATTAATGAACTCTGATTTTAATATATATCATTATAAACGCTGAAATTATCGTACCATAAGCTGAGTTTAATAATCGTAATTATCGTAATATCTACACATCTAATACACCAGATAAAAACATGATTCTGTGAACCATGTAAGCAATCAGTTCCGAATGTATCAATAATGTGTCATAGTTGTAGTCGATAATAATAAGTATCGGTTACAATACATGCGAGTCGAGTGCTCATACCCCCGTGCTCTGTGCGAGGACCTCTCGACTCCTTCTTTGTTTCTCTAACAATTCCTATTTAAAGCCCACGATCTGATAACAGAGTGAGTGAGTTTGTTTGGAACACTCTGCACACTCACAGACGTCGGTTGATGTTATCAACATGTCCGTTACCGTTGGAATGGAACTCGCAACTAGTTTTATCAATCCTACAATACATTAATTTGGTATTTTGCTTATCATATTTATTAACCTATAAAGTTTCTTGTATAGTAATACAATGTATAAAATTTAAATTGTGTGTTAGACTCTACTTATCACAGTTTGTTGCTGAGACCACAGTTTGCTTAGTCTAAGGCATTATCACACTATGTACGGAGCGTTAATAATCCATAAATAGTGAAAAATTATAGATATATTATCGGCGATGCTTGGATTAAGCATACTCTTGTTTTATATGGATCTTTGACAACTTCCTAGTACCGCTTTCACAAGTCTCACTTGCATAATTTACTTATGCTTTATCTTTTTTGATACAAGTCAAGATATCTAATTTGATATCTGAATTACCTAAGTAATAATTATCATTTATCTCAATGAAATAATCCACAGCTAGGAGAGAGTCCTGAAATAAGTCCTAGATAGATAACCAACTCCAATAAATTTTACAAGTTTTACTTTAAGAAATAAAAGATTGTTGGGACTTAACTAAAGAAGTGATTTGTTACGCCAATTTAAATTAGACATCGAAGTTTCAAAAACCGACTATTTTTTATATGTTATTAAAATTATGTGTTTCTTTATGTAATATAACCGCATCCAGAATATCGATTACCCAACTCTTTTCCTCCGCTACTTGTACTTAAAAAAATATTTAAAAAACTTCACGAACTCACAGCTGTATTTGAAAACATAATTTTTTATCGTAAACATCAAAATGAGATAAAAACTGAATACCCTTCTCTTTAAGTCGTCATCTCATCGGAGGAATCAAATAACGTGAACCGAAATGTTAACAACCGCTGCAACAATTCAGAACGTAATCAAGTGTGTGAAAACAGGCAATTTGGTAGCCACACGTCCGCGGCGTCAGATTGTGGCGACGGTGGCCGATTTGTTGCCATAAATTAGCACCGTGATTAGTTCGGGGGCGGACCGGCGGCCTCGACAACTATTGTTAACTTTCTGAAAAGTATTACACGAGTGTAACAGCACTGTTATTATAACACGACAAAGCTTCGATAGCACATTGTTATACAGAATTTGTATACAATATATATTGTTTTAATTCTGTTCTACAATTTTAAGTTTTATTTAGTATATATATAAAAGTGTTACTTCATAATCAGTGTTGGATTTAATTCAAATTTCGTTGTATTTAATACAAATTCAACTTCGTATTTAGTCGTCATTCCCATACAGAATATTGAGTATATGTGGACAGTATGAACAATTCGTGAACCAACTAAATATACAGGCTGATTCACAAATGTCTGGATCTCCGAATATCTGAACACGACCGCACGTGTCCGAGGCGCTCTCATTGATCCGTTAACCGGATTTGTCCGGTTGTAACCGGTTACGGGGACCGGTTATATCCGGCTTTCGCATGCATAGATACGAGCTGTGCAGCCAGCGTGCATCTAATACGAATTAGAAAATTGAAACTGTTCGCTGTTAGATACGTACGCTACTGTCCATAGTTCACCCCTATATATCCGAGTTTTGACTACGTATTGGATTTTGATTTCAACTAGCACACGGTAAATTTTGCAATATATATACATCACGCGGTTTGTTTGTTATATATTTACTGATACTAAAAAAAATGATCGAGAATGTCAGAATCTCTTCACTGCATTCAATATTTTATTATTATTCTCTATTGAAATAGCGAATCTTAACATTTTTAATTTTTTCCACTTTTATTTTTAACTAAGAGCGTCTAGTGTCATAATCTATAGGCCTTTATTTCAGCGACGCGTCTTCCGAGCCGAGGCCTCTCATCTCCTAATGAGCATAATCAAATAGGTGGTAGGCTCTAGGAAGGTACAGCGGAAAGGCCCAGGGCTGACAATGACGAGCCGGCCGCAGGCGTACACTAATTGTCTAAGTGCATAATGAACTTGTTTGTGACAACCCTATGCAACTTTGTAGAACTCTACGATGAAGTTTGATCTTTAATATAGTCTCATTAGGGTGTCTTTTTGACTGCTTATATTTTATACGGAATCGTTGTTTGAGATGTCTGCTGAGTGTTAATGAGTCTTGTGTGTATAGTAATAAGGTCGGTATCGGCTCGATCGTTATAAGTTGTATATAATTAAAGGAAGTACCCGTAACACTTGTTGTCACCCTCGGTGTTGTTTGTGTAGCTCAGTCATTGTGTTGGAGTTAATTAGAAAGTTTTGTAAAAATAACCAACTTAACAAGAAACGCTATTTAAATATACTTATATTTTTGTAATTATTTCAGACTATATTTATTTCGGATATTGAAATCAAAATTTATTTAATAACTATATAACGTCATATTAGTCATTGCTTATTATTTTCTGATAGTTTTAATGTGAAATATCCTTGAAATCTTAAAAATCGCTCTTCAATTTTAATCAATACAGAAATGCAACACGTATTATGTACTCATAATCACTGTGGACTAATTACAAGAATATTTCACATATAACAGACACCATTGTAAATTTCATTCCTTAATGAAACAATTGAAAAGTGTTTGATGTCGGCTTGATTTAAAATTAATAAACATAGTGATTCATGTACACAGATAAGTAAATAATAAGTAAGTGTCATTTATTTATATCCAATGCAATTGTTCTGTGATGTAACTGTCAACAATTCTACACAGAAAGGACTTCGACAGCTGGAACTTTAAAAATATTTGACAGTCGTATAGCACGTAAATACACTCTGTTGTGACAGCATAAGGTTTACATTTCAATAACAAAGTATTATCATTAGAATGTTCAGAAACAAAACGTTTAAAGCGGTCGTGAGGCTTTCGAGACGTTTGTTTTAATGTTTTATTAGTGTTCTGTAATCTCTTGTTTTGTCTTCACATTGTGTTATTGTGATGTTAACTAAACGTAAATTACGGTTCAAATAAGATAATTATATGATTATCGTAATATATTCGTATAAAACACAATAAATCAAGTTGAATCAAATCCCAAATATTCCAATAAAAATAATAGTTTTCGTATTTACTACGCAAATTTTGTTATTTAACAAACTACATAATCCCGACGTTTCCGTTACTTTACAGCAACCGTGATCACGGACAGACGAAATGTGAATTTACGTAGTAAGTAAGAAAAATATTAGTCTTATACTAATGACTCTCGAAAGTCTTAGATCTCATTCTTCATATAAAGTAGAGTCTGTTTACAAACGAAATTGAAAACAAAAAATACATAAATTGATATAATGATGTTGTATGTCGTTAACATTAAGTTAATTGGATAATGTGTTAATATATATATGTATGATTCTAGAACAATACGTACATTATAGTGATTGCCCTACGCGAGATGGTCGTAGCTCGCTGATACAATGACTATTATCGTCGGAGCCCATTAATGGAGTGCATCCTTGCTTAAAAATAATAGATCCCTTTATACGGGAGGGATCGGTGACACTCACCACCCGTTAAAACACACGATCATACAAACACGGGTTAGCTTCATGTGAATTAATTAATATATACAACAATTGTATCTGTATGTAAACAGTAACTTATATACAGATAATTATTATTTCGTTTTGTTACTAATATATTTGAACATACCGTGGATTTAAATGACGGTTGAACCGGCCATAAAAATGCTGTGTGTCGAGCGAGGTGTCAAGGGAAATTTGAGTAAATTAAAATAGGAAGATAGGGCGAATAAGGCTGCGACCTCCCATTGTTTTGTATACGATCTGGATGAACCTAACTAGCTCTATGTTTCCGTCTCTATCGTCGGCGATGAATGTGATAGAGACGAGGCGGTTATTAAAGCCGAGCTGGTAGTGGGGCGGCTGGTTCCTAGTAAGTAATTAGGAGCGATACATTTATAGAAACCATAATATTATTATGCTTGGCGCTTAAGAACTCTAGGGCTCATTTTCTTTGTTATATTTATCATTAATTTTGTAATTTTGCACATATTTGTTTCGTTTCAATAATTTCATGTTTCATGTATGTATTACGTAATTTTTGGTTTTATTTGTTTGTTGGGCAAGTCATTATTATTGTTATTTAATAAATGTTATATTGACGTGGAAACAAAACGTATAAACAAAATAAACAAATACAAGTAATATAATATTTATTGAAGTTGTTTTTATTTATACAGTATAGTAATATTAATTGTTAGCGAAGTGTATTTATCACTCTATTAGTTAATTATATATTGTAAAACTATGAAGCTTTTTCGTAACAATACAACAGAGCAAAGCGGCGCACGACAAAGTCACTTTAGTAAAAAATATTCTATTGTTAAGAAACAATAATTTAATAATTTATTTGTTTTGCGCAAATGTTTTATATTCTTAATTCTTGGAACAGCTTATATTTTTTTAGATATCAATTTATCTATCTTTAAAACTCTTTTAATAGATGGCGTTAGTGGATTTATAAAAGTTTATTATAAATCAGAAATTAAGCTTGTTTTCAAAAATAGGTTCTATTATAACTATATATTGTTATGAAAATAAAAAAGGACACATTCAAAGTGGAAATAATGTTGATAATAGTTTTTTTATATAATGTGATTTTCTTAGTTGAATTTATCTTATTAGAGTAGTCATTATAAACTTCGTGATAGGTTATTTCAATAGAAAATATAACATTTTTGTAGGTGTTTTTCTTTAACTTTGTTTAGTTTTACAATATTAGTTAAAGAAACATTTTCTGTTAAGTCGATATGTTTATCAGGTTATATTCAACAGATGGCGCTAGTTGTGTCTCGTTTTATAATCACAGATAAAAATGATTCCATACTGAAATGAGATTAGGAAACTGGCTTTTTCGAAATATTTTTAGGGATTTTTCGTTTAACTATTTCATTAAATCTGGTTTGATGTGACACTGGTTTCTTTTATAAATTGCTTTCACAATTTTAATCAATGCTAGTCTAATTTTATGATATGCAAGAATTAAAGAAATTGATTTAAATCTATCACGGATTTACTGAAATGGGTTTATTTTATTTTAACTATACGGACAAACGTACCTATAAGCTAGCCCAGACAGCCTCATGAGGTGTTTCAACACTTCTCGTTGTTCTAGTATTATGTCGGTGGACATAAGAGCTGCTCTTTGACTAATCCTCACAATCTTTTAATAGTGAGATATTTGTTAAACATGATTTTAATTTGTACATTTATTTTGCCTGAACCGTTAGTCCGTCTTAAAGTGTTCCGGAGGAGCACACAAAGGCACAATACTGTCTCGCTAACCAGCATTAAAAATATAACAAGAAAGACACCTTAGCTTAGGAAATAATTATTTTATTATTCTCATAAAGAAGCTTCTTAGAAGCATTGCCTTCGGACGACAATAGCTTGGATCGCACTCACACGATATTTCACTCTAAATCAATAAATGTAAAGTTCAATTTCGGTGACAATGTAACTGCGTGTCTGTTATGGGATGAAGTAAATCTTTTATGATGGTATCTAATATTTTTATGGTGGCCGTACCGTTAGCGCTCTTTTGTTTTAGTGTCCGCAGAAAGCTCTCCGAGATAATAATGATTTGAAGCGTGACAGACGCCTCCACAATGAATGTTTTTATAGTGACCATTGCTATGTCAGATTTAACGAGTTGACTTTGTCGTCTTGATGGTTGACAAAAGATTTACAACTTATATTCAACATAAAATAATTGCTTTTCATTGTTCCTGAGAGAGATTTCACTTTATGTGTCACCGGTTACTTTAGCTCGAGGAATCTTTAATTAAAGCTTTGTTACGTCAGATGTGAATCGATGTTTGATCAGTTTTTTAGAAAACTTCTAAAGCTTTTGTTTCACGATCTCAAGACCTGGCCGTCTTTATTATTATTATTCAAAAAATATATTTTGTTTTTATAATATTCAATTTTAATACATAATTTACATTTGTTTTATCATTATCTATCCATAATTATGAATTTATTTATGCTCTTTATATTTTCGTCTTACAAATATAAATATGAAATTAAAATTCTCTAGTAGTGTTATCGACAGAAACAAAAACATTTTCAATCATCTTTAATGTCTTATAGTTTTAAACTCGACTCTGAAGACGAACCACACATCAATTAAGTTATGTTATATATAAACAAAATATAGAAGAGAAATAGAAGAAAATATAATGACTAAATACATCGGAAATATATCACTCGTATATGAACAATTTTAAGATTGACTTAAAGCATGGAGTGTCTTTGATTCATACAAGAATAATGAACAAGAATATCTTTAATGAATATCCCAACAAAAGTGTAGGGTAAAACAAGTAGATACTTTTATCACAACAATAAAAATATTTTTTTAATAACAAAGAATGAAAACTTGGCAATAAAGGTAAATGTAAGAGTTCTGTTACAGCGGTTATATCATGCATAAAGTAGTGTAGAGTCCACGATATGCCTTCAAACAGCTGTACGGAGCTTATGGGGTATTGTTGAGAGAGAGACGGAGAGATCGAAGAGCTGGCAGAGGACAGAGACGGCGATAGCTGTCGAGGAGGGGCGCAGGCTGTGTTCTTGGAGCCCCCATTGGTACGAGCCCGGACGCCCCAGACCGCGCCTCCCTCTCGCCGATACCCACGCGAACACTGCCAACAGCCGTCAGTCTATCGGCCGAGTTCGACGCGACACAATCGCCTCCTCGTCTGTGCCCTTTCACTATTGTGCCATACATAGCTGATGTTAAAAGTTCGTGTTTGAATATAATAACCGACATGTCGACTCTCAGTCATCACCCGTACGCGTTCTCGATGCATCCCGGCATGTTACCGGAGTACCCGAGCGCGCCGCAGCCGCTGCCGGCCTCGTCGCCGCAGTCCGAGGGACACATCAAACGGCCCATGAACGCCTTCATGGTCTGGTCCAGGCTACAACGTCGCCAGATCGCCAAGGACAATCCGAAGATGCACAATTCTGAGATATCGAAACGTCTCGGTGCAGAATGGAAACTGTTGTCCGAAATGCAGAAGAGACCATTCATTGACGAAGCTAAACGACTCCGAGCTCTCCACATGAAAGAGCACCCGGACTACAAGTACCGGCCACGAAGGAAGCCCAAGCCGCCGACAGCAGGAGGAGCCCCAGGCGCTGGAGCTTTCCCCAGCTTTCCACTGCCTTATTTCGCGGGTCCAGCACCGACCGTTGGACCGTTGGACGCTCTTTCATATTCAGCAGTGCCACCATACTTCCCACATCAGCTGGATCACTTGCAATTCTCAAAACTTATGGCTCCGACCGAAAAGTTGCCGACGGCGTCTTCAGCTGCCGCTGTGGTGTCATCGTTCTATTCATCGCTGTACACACAGCCGGCCGCACCTCCGAAGCCGTTCCCATCTCCTCTGTTCCACCAGTACGGAGCAGCGCCGGCTTCTCCAGTGTCTCCGGTGACTTCAACGCAGCACAGCCCTCACGACGACCAGCTCAGGCGGCCGGTTTCAGTCATATATTGAAGACCAACCTGCCTTCCCTGAAAGACATTCTCCAGTCCTTCAGGGTTCGGCGGTGGTGTGCAGTGTTAAAGACGATTTAAGAACCATATGAACATTATTTATTATTTTAGTATTACGCTTAGTTGAATAATGTGACACGAGCGGTTTGTAAATATGTTGAAAGTTAATTGTAGGCCCTTTAGTGGGCATGGTTTAAGTTTACTTAACTGTGATTTTTGTTTCGATTCGTCTTCAGATATATAAGTTTAGTAAATATTTGTCAGTGCGAAGTGAGAACGGTACCAAAAAGAGATTATTCTTGTAGTTGTCACTATTTAGACGTAGTTAACACTCAATGATCCTGACTATTTCTGTCTTCAACTTGTATCTGTTAAGTTTGTCTAGACGCCATCCAGTGCTTGGACGGCTCGTTTAATTGTCTTATTTATTGTCAGTGTAGACGGAGAAGCTACGATTTGTGAATTAGTTGTTTTAATTGTAAGTTAGCTCACACCATTGTAAATAATATTTGATAATTCTGAATCGATGTCATCAAAAACTATGTATTATAGAAATGATTAAAAAATGATTTGTTAACGACATAGGAATAAACAAAATTGTTTTTATTTTACATATTTCGTTTTCTTTACCCAGTTATCGTTTATTCATTAAAGTATGATTGTATTTATAAGAAATTTTTTGGACATTAAATGTCCTTTACATCTAAATTTGAGAATTGGTTTTGACTCATGAAATATTTTTTACGGTCTGCATCTGACAATAGTTTGGTTACGGGCGTTTAAAGCTTTTAAATAGTACCAAATGTTTTAAGAGAAAATATATTTTGAAGCTAAAACAATCCGACGCGTCGGCACGAGACCGAGTTGCTTTATAACACAAACTTTATAACAAATCGAACATAATCATTAAAATAAGGATTAAATCTTCCTATTTTGTTTAAAATATATTTCAAATTCAAAAGATGTTTAAATATTCGTGATGTTACTTTAACAAGTATATTTACTATTCACGTAAAATCAACTTGAAGTTTAACAGATTTCCAAAAAATTATTCTATATTAAGAATAAATGTTTCGTCGGAGGTCATTACGATTAACACACTAAAATAACGCGCCTCTGTTAGAATCTATAAATCTGAATACAAATTGAATAATCTTTGATCTTGATTTATGTTGTAATTAGAATAAAATTACGAAATATACCCGTTCCTATTCAAATTTAATTCCATATATAATTTGATGTGTTGCGTGTTTTAATTTTAAAATTAAAGTCCAAGAATAGAAAACTGGTCCGCTAGATGGCGCTAGCATTTCGCATGAGTGGAGTGAGCTCTGGAGAATGTAAGTAATTTTGAATATTTATGTTTAATATATTACAACACCACAAGTTTCTCTTTACTTAATCAATTTAATGTAAACGACGATTATGAATAAATAATTTATTATAATTGGAAAGTTCATTTACTTATACATACACCACATAATTTATCAAACGTCTTGTTTGCAAGCGGCGTAATATTAAAGCAAAGTGTGTAGTATATATAAAGGATATTTCTTAGTTAAATAGACATTATTCTATGATGGTACTTGATTACTAAGTCACCCTCAGGAGGCGTTTTTCAATAACTGTTTTATATCATTTTATTCGTGGCTGTCAGTTTGGCCACTGATAACGCGTTTGTAACAATAGTGTATAACTGATCGAATCTTTTGATAAGTAAAATTATTTAAAAATATAAAGAAGTAAATTTAATTATTGATATATTTCAGTTTGAATATATCAATAAATTGTCAATAAAATGTTATTTTAAATAAAAAGGACGCTTGTTTGCTTTTCGTTTTAAGATAACTGATGGAAATATTAAAGCTTTATCTTGTCGTAAGCCGTTTCGTTTGTTTCACGGCCAAATATTTAAAGGATTTGTGAAACCTTTGAATGAATCATTAGTTCCCGTCAGTCCATTGTTCTGATCAGCGATCTCATAAAGTGCTCTTATTGAGCTGCAAGCTCGGTCTGTCTCTACATTCAATACAACCTTAGATTACTTTTTAAATAATTTATGAAACTCGTTCTTTATTCTTCTTGTTATATTAGACATCAAATAATAGATAGTTATTAATAAATGTTCATTATATAACAGCGCTTTTAATTAGATATGTCGCAGCACCAGCTTGAAATGTCGTTTATAAAATTATAAAATATCAAATATATCCTAGCCGCAGGTTGTTCCCTATCAGAATATATTTTCCGTCGTATCAATACGAAGTCCGTGATATTTATTTAGCCGTTATTGTGGAGTTCGATTCCCGGTCGAGGCAATCGACTGGCGGCATCCATCGAACGCAAATAATTGGACACCACCGACATTACTGAGCATTTCTCCGTGAATATTTACACAGCATGTTGAGTTTTGTATATAAATAAAATAAATGAACGAATACAATACAAACATACACCAGGCAACGTAACTTTTAATTAATACAATTCATAGGACTTCAATTAACTCTACCTTTCCTTCCTACACGCACCAAAATCTTTTGTGTCAGTTATGTCTGGATATAATTATTCTCATAAAGATTAATCGTTTAACCTATGACGTCATCAAATCACCAACTCTGTAACGGGGCGCAAGTAAAATAAGTGTTCGATAAAGGCAGATAATTAGTCTGTGACGTCATCAACATAGAATTATACTCGCCGAGTTGTATGTTACCAGATACAGTTGTAGAGTTAGCAAGCAGCTACACGTCTCGGTGTTTATGTAATAAACACTGAGAATAATGTAGTATGGATAGTATCCAGCTTACCATGGGCGAGGAAAGCCATTCTAAATCGTATACTTCTTTGTTATTTTGATGTTTGAAAATGATAAATGATGTCTCTATCATTGAGGACCGTTCACCGTTGTCAAGATTAATTAAAGCCAAACTGTTGCCTAAATAGTTAGTTAGTCAAGAACGGGTAGCTTTCAAAGGCCGTAGTTAGAGCGTTTCTTTGTGGAGCTCGTGGGTTGTTTACCTCTTGTTGTGTCATTACGTTATTTTTGATTCCGTGTCTGTTATTGTGACAGTAAATAAAACTCGCAGCCATTGTTGCCGGCTGTTAGTTGTGTAACTGTTGTTGTTGTAAACAACAATTATATTATAACTAGAACATTAAAAGAGTAATCATTAATAATTATGCGGTGAGTTTATTCCATGGAACAAAATTACACATTTCACCAATAAATCCTTAAGTTATATGGAGTCTTATTTTGCGAGGGATTATTTTCCCCTACGTATGCTAAGAATCGAAAAAATAGCTGTTCAATAAGCACACACAAATAAGGTATACATTTTATTGTGTATTTTCTCGTATTCAAACCCTTATTTCGACTCGATTTGTGATTCGAATTTAATGCCATCGATTTTATAAGCGTCAAATGTGTGTAATACCTTACTTTGAGTACGTGTTTGTATATGTGAGAGGCATTGTTAATGTAACCTCTTAATAAAATATTATATTGGTAGCTTGCTTATGTAAACATTTATATATAATACGTATCAAAATATCCACATCACTGAGTTCTGTGACTCTAATACGCTTTTTGTATGACTCATTCTATGTTGCTACATAAAATGATTTTTATAATGAATTCATCTGCTAATTAGTCTCTTTCACGATCTCCTTTTAACTACAGATTCTTCTGTTTAAAGATCTTTCCTACACTCGAAGTAGACTAGATTGTAGATTACGGCAACAACTATCAAATTAGGATTTATTTTTTACTACTTAAGAGTTTTTTTGTGTGTTTGATCAAATTGTGTAATGAATAAAAAGGAACTTCAATCTTTTTTTCATTGTATTCAAATAAAAATATTATTTTCTCACATCTCTCTGAGATCTCAGTGTGATGTAGGTAAACGAAAAGAGAAAAGGGGTCTCAACAGAGAGACTGACAAAACAGTGATTAGGGGACAGTAGCTTCAATTGGGGGAAACCTAAAAAGTACTGAGACTTTATTTTGCAACACAAAATAATTGCCTTATATAGTCTGTTGTAGTGCGATTAAGAGATCCAATGAGCTTTCCGTCTTAAATATTTTGCAGATGAAGAAGTCTAACCTTAAACACATTTTTCTTCTTTTAAGTTTTAATAGCGCAAAATAAGTTATTCTACAGTTTAATTGAAATTAAATAGTGATTTATTACGTCATCAACAGTCCCATTGAGTTGTATTTGACTAAAGCGTTCAAATCATATTATCATCGGCGATGTTACCAATAAAATTATACAGATAATTACGAACATAGAGCCCATGCAAAAACTGAAGTTCGGTCGCTCTGTGGTAGGTAGACGTAAAATAGGCTTTATTATTATTTGTAATATAATTCAAATTATAATTTGATTATAGAAGTGTGACCGATTGTTAGGTTAATTAAATATATTTTGAATTTTATTACAATGCATCTGAGTCGTTTTTCGTTCGGACCGTTAATATTTTTCGGGTGCCGACCTTTGAACAATGTATGAATATATTAATTTGTAGCGGCGAACATTTCTGTTTTAGTTTCTATTATCAGAGTGTTTTAATTGTTAAACTTGTGACGTTTACATCGGGTTAATGGTTTTGCGGTCGTTCAAAGGTTATTTACCCTTTCAGGGGTGTTTTGGACGAATGTCACTATACAGTGAAGTTAATTAGCAATGTTGTCCGTTTATGTAACTCTTGTGTAATTGTGTTCGTAGTACGGGCTCAGTTCATTTATTAATTGTTACTCGCATAAATGTATTAAGTTTTAGGTTAACGACTTCACGGACTTTGTTTTTGAAGCGATTGCCTTAAGATCTAAAATCACTAGTTCGGTCTGTCTATCAAACTGTACGTCCGTATTGCTTTTGTACAATTCCAAATAGAGACCACAGACAACACAATGGGTAACCGCAATTATTCAAAAGCGTTCATAATGATCGTATTATATCACTATAAATATAACAAACAATATGTTTGTCTGTCACACACCACGTGGGGCATAACGCGAATAAACGTCACCCGACATGTCTTGTAATTTATCTTTTCAACAATAATTTTTACAGCGTTTTCCTGCATCCACCCTCTGTGATTAATGATGGATGGATTCCTGAATAATTACCAAGACTTTTAATATTCAAGTGATTTTTATACGATACCGTGTTCCATTATGATGTCTATGCCGTTGTAGTAAAGCTCACATTGTTTTGTTTAAGTCGGATGACCCTTAATATACGTCTCGACAGTGTAACGTGACATGTCACGGTGCAGTCTACGAGCTGAATTCGTCTTAAAAGTTGAGTGTTACGGTTTTTTTTCCTTTGATGCTTTAGGAATAACCAACAAAGGCGAGAATACTATAGAATGCAAATCTCCAGTGGAGTTGTAAGGGTAGTGTGCGTTATTAATTTGTTATAATTGTCCCCCGTCTCATATTCGCTCGCATGTGGCATTTTTATTGCGAATTACTCGCGATCATTAATAATGTTTTTCTTTTCAACACTCAAAGTAAATGTGTTTCGAGTATTCTTTTATTTGGTGCATGAATTAGATTTTTTTATCCGATTTGGAGTGATTTGATTGTGTCGCGTATCGCTTACAGCGGTTTATTCAACAGATAACATTGTGACATTGTTCGACAGTTAATTGTTGTATTCCAGACTTTGTCGCGGAACGTTACTAGAGTTGTTGGATACTTCCTAAGAAATTACAGCTCCAAGAAATTAAATGAGCGGCTGGAAGTTACGCCAGCGGAGTAAGAATTTGCCGAGCTGTTAAGTTTTTTATTCACACTTTCATATTTAGCCTTTTTATTAATACTTTGACGGCGTTAACGAATTGTTAGACGCACAACTTTTAATCGCGTAAGTTAGCCTCGTCAGGTGAACAAAATTAGCACAAGTAAACGAATCCGAGACGAATGATTGATGTTTCTGAATCAATACATATCGTAATATCATTGACCGTAATGAATGAGAGTCACTGAGCTATGAATGAAAACACTTAAAAGACTTCATATTAATCTGCAATATTCAAAAGGATGTTGAATGGCGTAATCGTTAATTTTATAGCAACTTTCACACACCGCCATTGAAATCACCCTCTGTTTGAAGAGGAATTATTTTGCATATCCATTATGCCGCGGAACCCTCTGCAAAACATTTTAATGTTCTTGTTTGTTTGTCAAATTTGGTTTGATTTGATTTAGTGATACTCGAAATGATTATCTTCGAGACGAGTCGATCGTTTTTTGATTTGTAACAAATTTTATTATACAGGTGAGTGCTGGGTTTCCTAACTATTTAT
Organism: Danaus eresimus; assembly: GCA_018231745.1. Taxonomy (NCBI): domain Eukaryota; kingdom Metazoa; phylum Arthropoda; class Insecta; order Lepidoptera; family Nymphalidae; genus Danaus; species Danaus eresimus. The sequence goes on from DVQP01000573.1 coordinate 15,850, forward strand.
AATATTAATTATGTAAATAATCATTAACCAGGCAATTTTAGGATTATTACTGGTATGTTAAATTTGTTATAAATTACTTATGAACTGAGCCCTAGCCTACACACACAAACATACGTCTTGGATATTATAATAATCTATTAAAACAATGAAGCTCGTAAGATAAGAAAAGCCATATAATTTGGCTTAAAAGATATTGATATTTAAATTGATTAAACTAGACCATATAACATCCAATATTAAAATATGCAAGTGAAGCCGAAATTGTAAAAACGAGCATAAATCCTTACCACTTGTACTTTATAGTGAATACCGACCAATTAAACCGTCATTTATACCAATAGGTATATATCGATTGGGCTTAAAAAGCGTCGCTAACGACGGGGCGAAGGACTTCCGTGTGGTTTGTCGCCAAGGGCGGTGAGGGCCACTGAACATAACGAGCTGCCTCTACCTCAGATGATTAGCTGGAGCCTGGAAGTGCTTAGTTATATTTAGAAATTATATTACGCATTTATTGTTAACAACAGTACGCTCCACTCGTAAACTGACATCGCGGTCTGGGTGTATGTTACATGAATTGGAGATATATTATTTCGTAGTACGCTGTAATAAATATATAACATATAAATGGCAATAATTATGTTATGGAGACACATGGTTGGGCTAAATTCGCGAAATGGGTCACGTATTGTACAATCAAACAAAGAAACAATCGCATCCTCGTGTGATCGCGTTACGGATGTAGGAAAACGTTTATGACGTCCGCAACAGAAATATTATGGATTTGTTAATATTATTTCGACAAAGTATTTTCGGAACTATTCATAAAATACATGTGTTATATTAAGGACTTGAAGGTTGCCAACGGAAGGAAGCATCGAACCAATAAAACGGTAAATAAAAAGTAGCCTTCAACGTTTGTAAACCTAATCACATGGCCACTCCAAACTATTATATGTGAAGTAGCTCCTTGTATCAATGTTACTCTGTTATTCTCCCTTTGTCCGTCACTACATTCAGACGATTATTAAATTGTATTATATAATAATATTAAAAAGATATATCTCGTACATTAGATTCATTGAAAGCCGTTCGCGCGCGAAAACTGACGGAACTTTCCGGTCTTGAAGTGGTATCATTCAAACCATCCCTTGTTCAATATAAAAATATTTTAAAGATAATGTGTCTTATGACGTTTTGTTAAAATTTAAATTTAAATAATCTTATAGAAGTAGAATATTCTTGTGTAATATTTTAAGTGGCCGCATCCGTTTTGATATCGATAGCCTCTCACATAGCGATACCTACACGCTCGTTAACATGGCTTAAGTATATCGGATTTATTAAACAATGAATTGTATATGGAGGCATGTGAAAATAATATTTTTTGCTTTTCTAACAACTCTATTAGTATTATTTGAAAGCAATTATTATGAACGTAATAAGGAAAATATATGAAAGGAATCCGAATTTGCCTTTGAAAAATGTTTTAACGAAACATCCTAATGTTGCCTGCAAATCTCAACATGTTATATAAATCATTTAAATTCATAGTGAATTATATTACTGCTCTTAAATTCTTGAAGTAATGAAATATATTCACAAGAAAACATTTTTTTAAGGCAAAATCGAAACATGGAGATTTCCTAACAAATTTATTTTAATGATTCCCATGTAATCAGTATTTAAATATGTTCTTAGTAGTAATTTATTTGTGAAGATAAAAAATATATATGATTTTTTGCATCGTATAGGTGTTTATTTGTTAATTCATTAATGATTAAGTTTTGACGATGACATCACAACGCTTAATGTCATATCACAAAACAGTTTCGATAAACGCAAACAATGTTATGAGAGAAAGATCAAGCTATAAGCAAGATCACTGTAAAAATAAATAAATATATAGTTAGAATATAATAACTACAAATTGACATTTAACTATGGTAAATAGTGAACAAAACGAAACAAGAAAATTAGTATAATGGAACAAAGATATCAGTAAGAACAAAATGATTCAAATACAAACGTAGAAAATGATATGCAAAGAAGAATTGACGTATTGAGAGCTTGACTGGTCAGCGCCAATATTGAACAATACCGGACTGAAATTTGCTACACTCTTCAAAATAAGTACAATGGTCAGTCAATCTATTTCTCGTGTAACTGACGCACAGCACCATTAATAATGGGCAGCTCTTTGACATAGGAATTGTACAGGCTACTTTAAACTTAACGCGACACTTAGAACGTACGTCAATCATCTCGTAAATAGTGAACCTTAAAGCTCAGAGGCAGTTCGGACTTCAACTGCAGATTTAAACTAGCTGACATTCTCTTTGGCAATTAGTATCGTAAGTCGGCGACACGGTACATTGTCATGTGCTTTGTAACATCCGGCTCTAGGTTTTGAAAAATATACAGTCGTTTTTCAGTAGTGTCCACTTTAATAGTACTATACAAACAATTGTACATTTTGTTACGTTTTTGACAAAATTCAGTGAAACCAATCGGGTTCGTAATAGTGTAAAGATATTGCAATATCCTGAATTAAAGAATAAGCCCACCAGATAACTTTGGTATTACTAAACATTACACATAAAACTGATATGTTTTGGTGCTTCAAGTTAAAATATACAAAACAAAATAAGAGTAATAAATTGCTATGTCCCACAATAAAGTAACACCCATTGTTCATTGTCCGATCTAAAATAAGACAAGTTATGTTTATCTGATTAAAAACCAGCGTCATTAGAGCGATACTCGTCAAACAATAATGACTATCATTTGCTTGTCACATTCTGCATCGGAACACAGCGCTCCGATATCGGTCACTGTTATTACGGTACAGTTCCAACTTTATGAATCTTCACAGAGATTTGAGACCATGTCCTTTTAGTGACGTCATTTGGAAGGTTCAGTCGCTGGGATCGGTAATCTTGATTCCGATAAGAGAGCGTCTCGCAGGAGAGTCATAAAGAGTGCTCCTTTGTCCGTGTGTCAATCACAGATCGATGAAAACGACGCGACAAAGGCGAGCACAAAGTGCAAGACTCTTCACGGTAATATATATGTTATACAAAAATGCTCTAAGGGCATAGAAACATTAATGTCACAGAAATAGTTACACATCACGCTCCGAATCCTATCAACATCTTACTTATAGTCATGACGTCGGTCAATCATTGAAGTGTTTTCAGAATAACTAAGTCTGTATAAAAGTCGCTAGAATCGATACAGATTCACTCAAACACGGTCATTTAAGTGCGCAGGACAAACATTGTGAGCGGAAAATTGAATGGTATATCCAACTAATATCATTGAATCTCACAAAAGATGATATCAATATACGGGGACCGAATCGAAGTTGCACCCTCGGCCGCCATTGTTGTCACTAACAGACTGTGTAGTTTAAATAAAAACTCATATCACTAACATAGACTGGAGAAGAAATTAAAACAGCAGGTAATTACGTTTAGAAATATATATAAGATAACATTCATTAATGTTTAGAACAGCATTCAATGAATTCTGCCTTCATATAAAATGATTTAAATTGTACACATTTTTTTATTATTTTATAACAAATACAGTAAAGTAAATATTTATTAAGCTTTTATAATATTATAAACAAAAATCTGGAACGTTGTAACATTTTATGTGTATACATTTTTGATTAGAATTGAATTAATTTATAGCTAATATTTATACCAATTAATGTAACACTCACAATGCTGTGTGCGGGTGATTTTGGCGTAGTTACGGCCTTTTACAGCATACTTCTTTCTCAACTGAGGCTCTTATGTCTAAGGTATAAAGGTTATAATCGTGTTCCCCTTTACACGTGTATAATGGTTCATGTCCTTAATATTACGTGCAAACAAACAGTTAAATATTTTTATGACATATCGCTCGTAAAACTTGATTGAACTCTGCATTAATAACTGCACTACATACGTAACTTATTAGCGTCGGAGCGTATTAGATAGTGGTGGGGAGAGTCATTAAAGCTTCTCGAGTCATATGTATCTTGTAAACTAAACAAGCATTGTATTATTTGAATGTACTTATTCAAATCCATACACGTCACGCTCCCGTCAAAAACATATAAATACACGTCATAACTGTTTAATATCGAAATTGTTACCCTAAAAATCGATACAGTTGTCCATTGTTAGACAAACGTGGAAGCATGGGAATTTCAATCAGGGCCCTTAGAGAAACACGGACAGAAATAGTGATCCGACAACAATAGCCACCTGAACCCTTCCCTTAAAGAAATTCATTAACTGGTTTCACATAATACGTATTTAAAATACATGTGTCCGAGCGTTCCTGAATGCATTATTGATATTATATGATAGTTTATTTAAGTCTAAGAAAACATTTTGTAGCGGAGGGTCGTTTCCTCGGACAAACTCATTGTGACAGACTGCTGTCCGTGGTATAAGGTACTAACAAAACAAATTGCTAGGGATTTTGGTTTGAGTCGTTAGTTCGGGTCATCGGCCCCGATGCGATTTGGGACAACTTTTGACGGGAGTCTGTCAGTTTGTATTATTACATGCACTGATTGACAAGCCTGTCCGACGTCTTTTAGCCGCTGCGACGCGCTAATACCGACGACCGACTCTTTATAATGTTTAAGCCGATGATATAACACAACTATTTTAATCATTAAACAATATTCATATACAAAATTATAAGTAGTATTTTTACAATAAAGATATACTCATTTTTATAACAAAAACAAAAACAAATCAACTGAACAAACTATGAAAGTAAATCACACAAAGTAGGAACATAACGTTCAACAAACATTAGCTTTTAAGAAGACGAAGCTACTTCAGTAGCAGACGTCTCCTCGCTTACACGTTTGATTAACACATTCATATATTGTTCCAACATCACAATGCTCGTTGAGATGTGATAATTAATAAAGCAGAGAATTATTATTCTAGAGAATTATCATACAATTATTAGACGCGGCGCGACGCGACGGTTCTTCAATCATATTCTTGTATTGTGAATGAGATGTATCGCTTTCATTTCCAAAGCATTTGATACTTACAATAAATTTACTATGTTATTCCGTTTCTTTCTTTCTTTCTCTTAGGTGGTGGAGTTATTGTTTAGTATTAAAGAAAACAAATGAGATTATAAATGCATTATTTTATAAAAAATTATTAATAAAAAACCACCAAATACATTTAAGAGAACAATATTAAAAATAATGAAATTCTTCTCCGAAACTGTTCGCCTTTTTAATATTGATAGTTTACATTGGAACCATGGAATTCTTTTGCGGGTGTGTTTAAATGTGTTAATTTGGTCAAATACTGATCATAGCCCCACTTAGTGGATGCGTGACGCTTCTGAGAAGGGTGCGGGTAGTTGTGGAAATTAGACGTTGCAGTACGCG
>DVQP01000574.1:0-21270 GCA_018231745.1 Danaus eresimus
TATATGAAGTCATGGTCGTCCTGTGGGTGAGTAGCGGGCCTTAGTAGGTGCGGCTGGCCCTGAATCGATGTGATTTAGCAAATTATATTTTTTTCAATTGTGTACAGTTGGTGGGTCGACTGTTTATCGCTTCAGGGTCCGGCCGCTGGTTATGACATTGCAACTGGAAGCAGATTTTTTTTGTGCTGCAGAATGTTGCCGTGATTTTTTATAAAATAAACCACCCAAACCCCCCCCCCCTCCCAACCCCCAAAAATTATTTTAAATAACAAGTTTGTATGGTACAACTACATATTATCGTACATGAAGCATGAAAGTATTCTAATAATTGTTTTTTCTTAGCTCGGTAAGCGCTATGACTGTTTTTTGTCCATTTTAATTTAATTGTAGATTTGAATCTATTTCTTATCTCTCTGGTTCTGAAATATAAATTTTTCTAATATCTGTATAATATTTACTGTATAAATACTTTTTTGCTTCATGAGGTTATAGAATTGTTAGTTATATAAGAAATAGGTATGGGAAACACGTTTTGTTTGATTATAGGGAAGTGACAAATTATAGAGGCGGGTTTCCGAACCGAACCGTTTCTCGACGTTTCCTTCATTGTACTTTTTATATAGAATAAACTTTTTCTTGTAATGAAAATAAATAACTTATTTTGGGATTTGTTTTAATTAAGGAATATAACTAAGACGAAACGCAATAAATAAACAAACGTGACTAACGACACATTAATGAAATTGTTTTGTACAACACTGTTCCATATAAACCAGACTGACGCGTGAAATGTAAACGCTAATGATTTGTAACGCTATATTGTGGATCTGTCATTTTAGATGTGATTTATAGTGTTGGTGAGTCTGTGAGCCAGTCGGCAGGCCGGCCGGCGGCGGTGTGCTCGCATCGGGAACCTGCCAAATAATATTTTACATAAACGAGCCTCACATTACTGTCAACACAAACAGATGTTATAACATACCGGAAACCGTGACTCGAGCCTGGCCGCGGCCCTAGATGTTTGCGCTTGAGTATGTAATATACTATACTATTTATTTGTACTGTGACATTATAAGGAATGTATGGAATGTTTGGAATGTGAGAAAGCTAAATGTTTATTTCCTATCGAATTGTCAGTTCGCAGGCACTGTAACAATAAAAGGATAGAGCTTTATGTCACTAAGTTTTGTATTTTAAATCAATAAACGATAGCAATGATTCATGACTTTTATATTATTACCCGTCGCATCAACGAAATAGAGTTTGCTGCACGAAAATATATTGATGTTGCTGCTCCCTTATAGACTACATCACGGAGAGAAAATGTTAATAAAACTTAAGTCCACACCAACACAACAGTGACCAATATCATGAGATCTGTTAAGAGCACCATTTCTTATGACAAGGTATACAAACATGATTGTGACTGTAGCTTGTCATACATTGGTCAGACAGAGAGGAAAATTTGTAGAAAGTATTAAAAATAGGCGCATCGAAGTCAGCAGTATACCAGGCCATACATTCGGTTTGACAAACCACAAATCGTCTCTTGTGAAGTCAGGCAAGCTCTCACAGGTCATCGGTGTGAGGTAGTCTGAAAAGGCTACGTTTCGTGGGATGACTGAGGGAGCCGTTTGCCCTTTCCCTGTTTCCACCTTTCGTTTTCCTTCTTCCCCAATCAAGGGTGGCAACGCATTCGCAAAACTATGTTGCTGATGTCCATGGACGCCGGGAACTACCTCCATCAGGAAGGCCGTGTGCTTTTTTCCCCGTTTACCAAAAGAAAGGCACATACCGAGACTAATTCGTGAGGATATTTAAACATTAAATAACATAATAATTATAATTGAGAAGACGGCTCTAATATGGAATCTATCTAACACGCGGGATCCCCTTATAAAAAATCCCATGTCCCTGACCACACGGCAGCAGTGGCGTAGATGCAAGTAAGCACTGCATACCCTACCCATATAACAACTTAACCTTTATTTTTTCTTTTAATCTTACATTACGAAATACAAATGTGTACAGACATTTAAAATAGCATTTGTTTCACGTTTTGTTAAAAGTGCCACCTACCAATGTAAAAACGAAACATTTTCCATCGGCCGCTGCTAACTGCTAGCCGCCGCTATGCAGCCAGAGCGGCGGGATGCACAACTACTCTGTGCTGATTTTCCATACAAATAATCTACAAATAAACAAGGACAAATCTTGTGTTGTATGCAGAAATGTTTGCTTGTGTGTGTGCGAAAATCTAAGTCTGGATTGTATTCGAGAAGCACTACATACTTTATTTCGTTTAAAATTTTGTACAAAGTCCGTTAATTGTCAAATAAAACGGAACTCTTTGATTGGTCTGTAAATTGTTCGTTTTTTTTTGCCTTTATATTTATTATTATTGGTTATTGTCATTTGTTTTTCTAAGCGCATGTGAATAAGTTTTAATTAGTTAATTAGTAAACAGTGTATTAATTTATTAACGAATTGTGGAAAATTATAGCTGTGAGCTCTGTGCTGGTGATGTGTGTTTATCGAAATTAATTACGAGTAGATTTTCAAAATCGTCGTTTGAAAATGATAATAATTGCAAAGAGAAGGTGTGTGACCAGTTGAAATTGAACTAATAGAAAAGTACCTAATGTTATTCGTCTTAATAGAAAGTATTATGATAGTTTTATCAAGCTATCAAGTTGTTTGTTATTTTAAAATAATAATAACAAGAATGTTTGAATGTCCGCTGGATATTCCGATTTAAATAACTTATATAAAGCGGTGATCGTAATTGTTTGTTGTAATGGTAACATCGAGTAGGTATAAGTACATGTATCTGCGGTCTAACCATATTTTATCTATTTTCTCTTATCATATATTTCTTAATATGTGAATTCGTAAACAAAACTTAAGGTTATAACAAAACCTTCATTGGATGTCTAATAATATGGATGATCATTTATCGTATATTTTTTATTTACTAGAATGGTTAAATAGTGGTTGAAATTTCAATCTAATGGCAAAGTTCAGGAGTTTTGATAAGAATCTTATTCAATTGTTTAGCTATGGTTTTTGGTGAAAGTTCTTGAAGCTACTTTCCGAATATTAAAATTATAATGATGGCAAGAAATTCAAAAGTAAAAAAAAAAAAGATTTAGCATATATATATTTCAATCTTCTTATTAAAGTAAGTTATTGAATAAGTAATGGGAAACGCTTGATGCGCAGAGTGACGATGCATACTGGACCTAAACATGCTGGTAACAGACAAATTAGGTTATTGCTGCAAAATACTTAGTGGCTTTAGCCGTGTAGAATGTAGATCATCAAGTCCGCATAAAGACACGTGTTAATTATAAACTATCTAAAACGAGTTAGTTAGATATCCCCTATTTAAAACGAGTTAGTACAGAATGTGTTAGTAAAGACATTTAAGACCTAAGGTGAATTTGTCACAACTGATAAGGTGCCTTTTTTATTAATACATCCTTGTTAGCAAACATTAAACGTTCAATGATCTTAATATAATTCGTTTGGCCTTACCTAATATTAGGTAAGAACGAAGTATGAAAGGAAAAAGTTGAAAATAATTAAAAGAGGATCATAAAAAATAAATTTAGTATGTATATTTTTTATAGTTTTTCAAAATCGTATAAATATATTTGAAACGAACATGATTAAAATTTCAATGTTATGTTTATTGTTTTTAAATAATGATTAACTATTTCGCCCCGTCACACAGTACTCCGATAGCCGTGATCGTCTAGTGGTTAGGACCCTACGTTGTGGCCGTAGTAACCCAGGTTCGAATCCTGGTCACGGCAGTGGAATACACTGTCATGGCGGAGATTATATTTTGTTGCTTTTTTTCTCTATTTTTGAGCAATGAATTTGTTGAAAGCGTTTCCAAAAATAAATATTCAAACCTAATGAAATATGTTAATATAATTTATTTTAATTTCAATACTAGTTATTAGAATGTATGATAATGTTTTTAATGCATAATTTTATGAAATGATAAGCGTACTGTATATTACAATTTCGTTGAAATTGTTTAGTGATTTTTGAATAAATTGTTAAACTTGTTTTTGATGCCAAAAACAACGCCATCTGTGGATAATCTTAGTAATTTTTTAAACAAAGAAGCACTGTGTAGGATGGCTGGACCGCTTAATTTCATGTTCGTTTGAAAATAATATTTTCGGATTACAACTCGTGATTTCATAATTTTAAAAATTACACACTCCCGACATTTCAGTTACTTTGCTGCAACCGTGACCACAGGCAGAAGAGATATTTTATTTTCTTCACATCTACAGTGATACTGAGCGTCATCGATGCATATAATTCGATATTATGTATTTTTATTTAGAGTGTAGAGAGCGCCATCTATCGTAAGATAATGTCTTAATTAAAAAGCTATCGTTGTTTCTATTTTTATTGTTTAACATTCAGGCCGAGAGATGCCTCGAGTGGTATTTGTTTTGGTTCAACCACGCACCGCAGCTGTTCGCTATCATAGAAATCTGTGAGAGAAAAGGAGTGGTGATTAGGCTGTCTTTGGCAAATATATATGTTTTTTATATGGTTCAAGTTGGTATTGTGACTTGTGTTTCTCAATTTTACATTATAAAGTTGTTAACTGTGTCCTGTATTAGTGGCAGTGGTTAAAAACTGTGTTAAATGCTTTAATTAACGTTGTTAAGTCTGGTTATGACGTTTACTACGATTTTTGCATGTGTGCGTGTGTATTCATCGTGACAGCATTGCCGTTGATTGTTCAAGCGAATCTTGTAACGGTATATACTATGAGAATGCCCGTTTGGGTAAGTTTAAATATTGTTTTGAATTATAAACCTAACCTCTGAGAGTCGTGACACTCACGCCTTCATTTGGAACCCTATAGTCGTAGGCCTTTAGGACTTTGTTATCCAACAGCAAAACGATAACTTCTTGCAAAGTTGCACTTAAGGGACACTTTTATCTATTTAAAAATTAAGTTGTATCTAATTGATATTTATGAAGTTCGGTTTTCAATACATTTCATAAATATTTCAAATTTAACAAAAAATGATATTGCTGCCAGATTCTCATAATGTTAAATCTTTTATACTTTTTTATTTGGATGTTCCACTGTGTTCAAAATATTGTTACACATTTAACAATATCCGTTAGCCACGAATAACTTTCAATATAATTTGTCAAATAAACAGAGGAAGTTTATTTATTGTTTTAAGATGGTATTGGCAATTTAGGCCAGAAAAATGTAATTTATATTATTAATATTTCACGCATTAATAGTAATTCATATAACCTTGTTAGTGTGTGCAATTACATAAAACATTAAAACGGGGGGTATGAGGCAAAGCAGTGGACTTTTATAAATTGAAAAATAACATTAGTAACTAAATTTTTATATTATTACGTCATATTGTTTATCGTGATTTTTTCTCGAGATAAAACCGGTTTCTAAAACTTCTATTAAGACCTTCGATTGCTTGATTCTATGCAAATTTCAATTTACAAGATTTGCATTATCAATAGCACAAGAGATTATGGTTTAATAAATTTAAAATATGTTATTTGAACCTTTCCGAGTACAAAGTTGGTTGCTTTAATTACTATTTTTGTAGAACTTGCATAATATAAGATGTTATTCTTAAGTTAGAGAACGAATATTGCATTATGCTAGTATATAATAATAGGGAAAAGGTAAACAAATTATAATAAAAAGTATACGTTACAAGCGAAATATATTTTTTGTAAATTATCAGTCGTCTCCCTCTTTATAACGCCAGTCGTAAATTAAACTTATTTGACGTTATCAATCATATTTTAGTTTTTCAGATATACTTCTTCATACAGTATGCTATTTTATACATTTCTTCACTTCTGTGACTTCAATTTAATCTAATTTAAGTCGCCTCAAATGGGAAAACTTCCGGTTCCGAAAAAAATGTCATAATTTTTTTTTAATTTTCAATGTCCGATTTAAATTAACCGAGACAGGTAAAACTGAGGTAGACTAGTAACCTCAGTGACAACTTATGACTAGTTATATAAATATTGATACTCACCTGAACGTGAATATAATTATTGTATCACCTTGTACAGTCAATATATCAGAAACGTTCAGACTTTTTGCTGTATTTACTAAAAATGTATTGACAGCATCAATCAAAAATTATTCATTACATTTTTATTTGGAAACATTAAAATTTCTTGTACAAAAGTATTTCGTGCCGAAAACCTAGTAAACAATGTTCTAAATTTGTTGAAGCGAGGATACAGAATGTTCAATAAAAAAAGTCCAATGAAGTATGGACACGAGCCGGGCTCCTCTTCTCCGAGAGCAAAGGATGCGCTGCCCGAAGTGGCCGTCGCCGCTATCGCCTCCTACAAAAAGCAAAAGGAAGTTAGTGACTTTATGAGCTTTTTTCTCGAGGCTCTCGAACGTAATTCCGATTGGCTTAACGGGGTCGTTGTCAAGCAGTCTAACTTCAGATGCGCGCTGATGGTCGGAGCCGGGCCGAATCGATTCCAACTGCAGGAAATAATTTACCCGGCTGAAAAGGAGATCAAACTGCAAGTCGAGCAGAGAGATTCGGAAGATTACGACAAGATAGCTATCGCTGCGCTGTTCAAACTTCCAAATGCTGAGATTGATCATCTTTTGAAGTATATTAAAACTCGTCTATATGATAATCTGCTTTTAAAAGAAGATTTACTTAAAGGAAAAGCTATGGGTATAAGTTTCGCGATGTTGAGGCCTTTCTCTGAGAAGCAATATAGAGTAATGGAGAGAATAGTTATAGGAAGTTCTATGAAATGCGTGGTGCCCGTAAAGAAACGTAGACGAGATGAGAAATCGCTCGCAAGATCCCCCATAAAGAAGGCTAAACGGGTTTTTTAGTCAATAAAATTAACAAACGCCGTAAAGTGACTGAGAGTGCTCTTCCTCTTGTTACGGTCTATCATTATGTAGATACCGTTATATAGGTTATAATGACAGCAATTTGGGGTGACTGTGAAATGAGTCGATCATGGAAAATTATACTCATTTGTGCATCGATAGCTTCCGATTAACATTGATTTATACGTAAATATGTCCCGTATAATATATAATATGTCAAAATGATTGCGGTTAATGTTATATTAATTTTAAAGCCAAAATATAATAACTGCTTACATATAACTGATGTATTAACAATTTATTCAAGTTGCAAAACGGCACCCTATTTAAGTAAACTTCACAAATCAATGCTCTCAGTATATTAAGCTTTTGTATGATGTAAGAACAAGCATTCAAATCATCGCTCTACTTGTCATATGCAAACAATAATGGCTTTGATTTGGTCCCTTTCCTATGAATTCTGTTCATCTTTCATAGCGGGCTTCCTAAGATCAATATCAAGTAAACCAGGCCAGTGATGCGCGTTATAACTTGTAGCAGAACGTATTATAGTTAATAAAGGAGGAGCACTTTCTTTTCGAGTGCCGACAAAAAGTATCAATAAAGCGTGTTTGTACATACGGTCTGATGTAGATCTAAATGCATCATCATAAAGTTCGTTTTGCTATGACAACGCTAGTTTATTTCAAACTTGATAAATGATGCGTTAGGGTTGAATATCATACTTTTTTAATCACCAGAGTGGATGACTCAAGTCTATGATTAGATAAATAAAGCTGTTGCCATAAGTATTACATAAGTGCTACTTACTTACTTTATGATATTTTTTTATTCAAATATTAAAAAAATAGACATTTAATGGAGTACTCCAATTAATCTAAAGTCATACGTAAACAAATGTTTCATATTTGATCACGATATCCCGTGAAAGCTTGTTAAAATCAATCAAATCGTGTGGATATGGTCGTGTATGGATTATAAAACGTACTGTAATATAAAAATAGTAACATAATTTTTCGCCAAACCAATCATAGTATCTTGGTTGTTGAAATAAAGACAATGGGAACTGTTCTCAAGTTTGCCATCAAGGACTTTAATGGTTCTGATTGTAACCACGTCCATTCAATAAATTATTAGAAAATACTTGCTTAGAACTAATATTGGAACTAACTCTAAGGAACTGAGACGTGAGTCTTTATAATAGTACAGCAAAGTTTTGATATAAGGTTGGCCGTTGATGTAATTTTTGTTTTACACATTATTTTATTGTTAATGTAGATACCTCAGCTAACATAATATGATATATAAATCTTACTTATATTTATTGGGAGATGTAACACATATTCTAAATGTCTTTTTTTATATCTTATAATATGTCAAGAGATTCGTTTGAATAGCTGTCGGTGGCATATCATAGATTTGCTTAATAATATATAAATCAATTTGAAATATAGTTCACAGTAAGGGTCACTCCTTGGCCCTATTTCTACCGACTTGGGCCAAGGATTAGGGGCCGCTGACCGCAGCGTAATTGGCGTAATAGTTATGTGATTTATTGTCCAGATTTATGGACTCCATAGTAATAAGCTGCTGTTTTTGTTTGGCATGAAATAATATATATAAATATAGGTAGCCATCTTTGTTAACAATTATTGATATTCTATTAAGTAATTTGATAAATTCTTTTAGAAAGTGTGTTAAGAAATTAATTCGTCTTTTTTATTATTCGTCGACACAAAAATTTTATACCTGTAGCAAAATAACTTCAAACTTCTGAATACTATCTGATTGAGTAAAATCGGATATCAACTGGTGGAAATGAACAAAGATCTGTTAACTTAAATTCACGACTTTTTAAATCGCCTGGGATTCTGACCACGGGCCAGATTTAATTTACATCATTTGATTCAAGCTGCCCCTCTTGAATTCTTTACCGCAAAATGCTTTAAAGCTTCTATCAAAATATATCGAATTCAGAAACTGAGCTTCTAACAATTTTATAAAACTATTTTATACCAAGCATTTTATGTATATTTGGTGATAAAACAAGGCTAATGGAACCTTTCGCAAATACGATCTTTAATATACAAGTTTATATTAAAATTAACTGGCATTTCTCGCGGCTTAGCAATAAGTATTGCCATAAAGGGAAGTGCGGAAATGCGAAACCTGATTATGATTTTATAAAACGCGCTAAATGCATCTGTGGAGGTTATAAAAGAGAACATAAAATAACACCTTTCTTATGATAAAATTTTTATTTTAAACATAGAAAGGGATTTTGATGGCCCTCCCACGTCGCGAAGGACGTTATCTTTAGATTTAGAGTTTGTTGAATGTTACAAGCATTGGTAATTCAAGGGCCATCTTATGCGAATTTCCCAGGTGCTATATTTCTGATTTATTTGTGATATAAGTGGCGAAGACAATTTTTTTTATGTTTTATCTTCAGACAATGGTAACATATATTATACTGTAGCAATTGTTTTGCTATATTTATATTAGACATCTAGTACATTGTTATTTTCTTTCACCATTATCAGTGCATATAACTGTTGTCAATTACTGAATTTTCATAATGACATATTTGTAAAGAGCTATTTAAGTATTCGTATTGGCCCTAGAGACAGCCTTTAATACAGTTTCTACTTGAAATATTTTTTAACATTTTGTATAACTGGCGAAATAATTCACTAGTATATGTATAGAACTCAAATAAAATAAATAGATTTAAAGCCAGCTATTGTGGTGCTTGTAAACTTCAGAAAGCAGACAATAATTTAAGTAAAATTATAAATATTTTCGCTTAAATAAATTGTTTGGGTTTTTGTTTTCTGTATTTATATTTGGGTAAGCTGCCGTTAACTTCGCAAACTCGGCCCCATAATTCCCACACGTAATCTTATATGGAACTGGGGCTGGCATTAAAAAGTCGTTGGTTGTGTCGCTCCGCATCTGTCCTCGAGGTAATTCATCGACCCTCAGCTGTCCACCTGCTTCCTGTCAGGTTGTTACGCTTAAACAGAACATTCCCTGTTTGAATTCAATACATTTATAACTTTGTTGAGAGTTATCTGATAATTTTTTATTGACAATATTGATTTCGTTATTTTCGCTGCAATAATCTGTAAGGTTTAAAATTTATTTTAATATATATCGCATAAAATTCTAAAATAAAACGATACTGAAATACATTATTATGGAGTGAACTAAGTAATGCTCGATAAAAATATAGCGAAGGGCTTACCTTTTAAGGGCTCACATTTTACCCGGAATACCCTTTTCCATTTTTGATAAACGCGTCACTTGATCAAGAGGCATCGAGGGTTCTAGGTTTTCTGATAATATCTCGTCACGACAAATTTGTTTGTCGTCCGGGCTCAAGTGGATGAGGAGATAGACCCTTGTTAGTCCAGCGCATCAACATGCCAAATTTACAATACATTTTGAATTGTTTTACATAACCTTCGCACACTTATCGAACTTCAAAGTGGAGAGTTATAGATTGGAAATAGTCTAGATATTTAAAACAGAATACTACCTCAGCTCTCTTCAAGCCGTAAATAAAAGGCACTGACAAGATAGTTATTGTTTTATTCATGGCTATCTCTGTTATCCATTCACGCGCCATTCGCCAATCGATTCACATAAAACATCCCAACTTTAAATATGGAAAGAAAGAAAATCGCGGCAGTTTTTCAGGTCGGCCATAAATATTGCTAGATAAATATGTATCATTGCCCTCTGTCACGCTCGTCTGATTTCGTGTGGGGGTTGTTTAGGGGAAATTCAAATACTTCCAACTTTTGAACAATTTAGTGCTGCATCATAACACTATGAACTAAACACTGAGATAAAACTTTGACTTTAACAAGTTAAGTGGCTATATAATGTTGTTTTAAGTATTATATAAAATAGTATTTGTTTTTCAACATGATATAATAGTCACAACTCTTGTTATTCGGATGAAGAACATGAGCAAATATAAATTATAAATAAGAAATACAAATACTCACATAAGTCATAAGATAAATGCGTGTAACTTATATTTGGGACGGGATATATAATGCGTAAAATTACTGTCTTCAAATGCCTTCATATATAACCTTCACACAATGGCTCAATTTATTTTTGGGTGTATTTGAAGTATCAAAACAATAAGTTGACTGTATAATCTTGGTCCAATTTAACTTTCTTAAAGTGACCTCAGAATCAATTTGCTTGAACTTGGGAATGTTGGAACGAAACTAGTAATTTTCTCGGTCTAAGATAGTGTCAAAGGATGGAGCGGGTTGGGTTGGTCACGTACAAACAACTTGAGTTTAATTTAGGGTGATTAAAGTTCTACAGTGGACCGAATGAAATCCGCCGCGAAGCCATCCTTTAGTTGGCGCCCAACGTGGGGCACATTAATTGTTGTATACTTTACTTGGTATAAAACAAGACTGGAAAAAGTGCGGAAATGCTTGGTATTGATTCAATTGCGATCAACACGCCTTTTAATATTGACGTGAGTATTTCGATGTAATTGTTTATATATTTTATTATCCGATATTTTATTTTCAAAGAATACGCAAAGAATATTATTATTAATATTGAATACAATGAGTAATATCTTTATTTTTTTATATTAAATTAACATTTTTGCTTTCTATCAAGTAATAAAATACAAAAATTATTATTTGAAATTTCGCTAATATTTTAATACAATTGAATTATGTATGTATATGAGTTCTTTCGTTTATTTATTTTAATGATCTATTATATATTTTTTTCAAGACTAGTTGCGATCAACAGCAAAATGGATTCTTTGAAACATTTAATTTAATAAGACTTTGTGCAGCCCTTCGTACGTAATTGTAAATTAATTACCGTCTTACGAAATTCGGACTTGTAATGGCTTATTTGAATATATATAAATTTAGGGTTAGTAGTAACCAATTTGATTTACGTTAAGTATTATTAAAATTCATTATTCAAAACGATATTCCTTAAAACAATGGATTTTTTAATAACTCTTCTTAATGTATCGCGTGTGTATTAAAAATCTTTTAATATGCATTTTGCAAAGGTCATTGCGTGTTTAAGATAATGAAACTGTGTTGTGTTATAATTAATGTTAATATTTGTAGAATATTTTGTATTGAATACATTTTTTTTTAAATTTAAGTCTGTATCTTGCTTTTATATTTGTTTGACTGCTAGAAATTAGGTTTAACACTCGGCCGCATATGTGTGAATTTGAGATCGGACAAAATTGTTGTGGAACTGTTTTACGTAACTTAACAACTGAGCATCATTGCTATGAACTTATGGTATTTTAAGTACTACTATTATGGAAACTACTTGCAGTTATAAAATTTTTGAAGCCATAATAAACGTATGCATATACTTTTTGTTTCAATCGAGACCAGTTTTAATATTTTTCTCTTTACAAACTTTTTTATTTGTAGCTTTTTATTTTGTACCGTTAGGTTGTTTTAGCCATAGGAAAGGAATTCAACTAAATTCTAAAGTAATTTGGTAGACAATGTAAAACGGATCGGGTAGAGCGATCCAGGTATTTGAGATTCGAATGCTTTGTGAGAGCTATTGTTGTGAAATACATTAGTATTGAATAGGTTCAGCGGTGCAATGTATGGGGATGATTGATTCTGCTTGAAAAATTTTTAATAATATGTCTCGCTATAGACATCTGCGTTCAGTTTGAAATAGCGTAGCAAGAATTGCAATTTTTGATCTTGTTTTTTCTTGGTGAATAATAAATATAACACACGTACTCCTTTTGAACATTCCTATGTTAAAATGTAGGTAGGTTCCTATAAATATAATACGATACGTATATCAAGTTTACATTTGGAGTATTGTTATTTTGGCTAAAATATTCTCTTTGAGGTTGATCCTACTATAACATTCTGGTTTGTTAATAAAAATGACATATAAATCACGTTTTGAGACATCCCCTTCTATAAAATGACTTCATATTTCTGTCTTTACATTTAGTTCTTAAATAACATATTGTTCGTTAAAAAATAGATTAAGAAAACATATGTGAAAAAAAAGCTTTATACTATTTCCGCTAATATAATGTGAAAGTCAAAATAATCCGCTTAGCCATATAACGATCAAATCTAGCAGACTTGTAAGTCGGCAGATAAAAATAAATTATACCTAGGGGACTAAAGGGCCGGACTAAATGATTTCAACCAGTGCCATTTGAAAGTACACCTGAGCCACTTTTGAACTAGCCAGGGGACCGTCTTAATAGAGAATGGGAAGCTACTAACTGTTGATACAGAACTTGAAAGGAAGTTAAATTATTACAGCAAGCAGGGAGAAGTTTTATTTTTATCTTTCAAAGTCTCAAATTTATTTCTTTTTAATATGTACATATGTCTATTTATAAAATGTCTTTGTCCGCATGGTTTTTATTCATCATAACAAAGAAACAAATGTAATGAGATTAGTTTTTTGCTTACTGATGTTTCATTTCATATTTTCTAAGTTCTATTGCAATTTTTATTTAGCTGGAGGTAAATTAAACTGGCAGAAGATTCCCCCGAGCACCAGACGTTTTGATCTAATTTGTGCTAAAAAAACGCTCGCTTTGAAACCTTAACGGCAGGTGATTTTGTGGAATAAATAAAGTTTTATGAGGCATGCCCTAATAAGTATTGTCTTTTAGATGCAAATGATGTATGCAATTATTTCTATCAATTATAATCTAAAGCAAGACTTTACACGTTTTTACTTCTACATAATCATGTTTTTGATAACACGGTAGCGCCGGCTAATTATTCAGGAAGACAATTTTCATAAAAATGTCTGATTATGCGGACCCTTGGATTTTTTGTTGGAAAATATTGTTGTAGCTTATTTACATTTTACGACGAGACGAGATCGTGAGACGAAGATCTTAAATTTTTTGCTTTAAGTATTTTTTCTGTCAATCCTAGATTTTAGTATATAACTTCAAATGAAAATGTTGCTTTTAAAATGACCTGAGGATTCTTATGTTAATTCAAACTTATTCATTTTCATAGTCAAAATATAATTTTAACGATCGATTGCGTATCAATGTATAAAATTTTAAATTTACAATTTGATTTCGAATTGTTTTCGTCTATTCATATAAAAAAAATCTATAAATAATTCATAACCTAACTTATTAATAGATTTTTACACAAATATTTCAATGAAATGTAAATTAAATCAAGCAAAGTAACCAGATTTCATTGAAATTTTAATAACGCGGGTAGTTTTCAAATGAAATCGTTACTTTTTAAGGTTTTATTTAAATTTACGGTGAATGCTTGCTAAATCCTTAAAGACTATATAAAATGTAATCAGTTTGTTAAAGAAATAGATAACACGCTTTATATATATTTCATCAGACACTAAAAATAAATGTTATAATCGCTGGAAAGAGCAAAAAATCACTAGTGATCTTTGACACCATTTTCTGTTGATGCATGTCAAATGTCATAATATTTATAAAAGGCAAGTAATATCAATCTAGCTCTTTAAAAATTTCGTGAACCATACAACGAAACTTCCAATTACTTGAAGCAATTTATAAATGAATTCCACAGCATTGGATTCTCTTTCATGTTTTTGTTTTAATGTGAAAATGGCATCTACTCGATTCAAGTGTTCGGAAGAGCTCATTGACTGTACAGGTATTTAATGAAACGCTGTCATTCGGATATGATACATTTTAAAATAAATTAATATTTATAAAAAATAATTATGTTTTATACAAAATGGAATTATAAATGCATTCTTAATAACCAAATCAAAAGTTTTTGTTGGAGACGTATTTGGGAGATCATAAGAACATTTAAATTTCTAATTTTCTTCGTATCTAAACCATTAATAACTACTTTAAAGACTTATATATAAATTATTATTATTAAGACATTATTCATAGTAAAAGTACTTACAGTATGTTATATTAAAATAACATATAATATCAGTTAAAGAACGAAATAACCGAAATTATGTTATTGACATTGATTCGACCAATTTCATTTATAATTTTTGTAGGACGATATGGATTACAAAATAATTATGAAAATTAGTCAAGAGAAAGGCGATGTGCCCGAACTTATATATAAAAAATGATTAAGTATCAAATTAAGATGCTGTAATGTTTATCTGCGTTAAATGATCACAAAAATATGGAATCAATTGTTTAAAATTGATCAATTAGACTGGACGTATCATTAACTTGTCAGCAATTACCTTCTATGGATACAATCGTCGGGTCATTGACGGGTTTCAAGTCAACTGATAGACGTTTGAATCTTGTTTTATTTATAATTGAAGTATCTTTCAATTAAATTATCTTATTCATTCTGGTGATTTATGTTTCTAAGGGAAATGAATCTTATTTGTTCTCTTATCATTTGAATTAAAATTTTGACTGGTTATTAAAAATATAAATATTAATATGAATATTTATATTTTTAAAGTCTTTAGATAATTATCCATTATGGGGAATTATTATTGACACCCAAAGGAGATACCTCATTTCAGAAAATTTAACTGGATTTCATAACTTAGTACTGTTTAACCAAATTATATAGTGGAGTTAAAATTCAAGTCGAATATAGTTCATATAAAATAGTTTAAATGAATTAAATAAGTTCTTTTATATTTCTAAATTATTACCCTTTTCTATCTTATCAGTGCTATAAAGAACATCTAGCGCTTGCAGCATTCAAAGCCCTGACTGAAGCTCCATAAAAGCTCTTATCTCCGCAAATACTCCAGATGGAATCTAAGTAATTCTTCAATATTTTCTTCAGATGTCTTTTATAAGAGAATATCAACTATTTCAGAATTTCTTTAAAGACATTTTTAAATCTAAAATGATTTTTATTATCTTTGTACATAATTTTAAATTAGATTTCATTGTTTAACCTGTTGACTTATTCATAAAAATAACTTGAAATGATTTTTTTTATGTTTTTATGATATCTTATTTAATTCAAAAATATAAGAAAACAACATTTGCAATTTGAGTAAGCATTGGCATATATGAGTTCATAAAAAACAACACATTGTGGCATGAAAATATACTGCAATATATTCAACCAATTTTAGTAAAGAAAGTCGTTAAATCAGAAGCGACAGTACCGTATGCCTGGTTCGCTTTAATCTTTAAAAATACATGAATTCGTTCAACATCACGGGTACATTTAACGGACCATCTGAGCCCACTACTGTAATGTCTGAGCTTGTTTTACGGACTCAGTTCCTAGCGTATTTCTATTATTTGAAAGAGCTTATTCTGACTGACTTTTAGAATAAAGGGAATAGGTCTGATATAAAATAAAACTATATTATTGGTTCAAGAACCTTCACAATACGTAAACATTCTTCTATTATTCGACAGTCCACACTCAATCAACATTAGCTCTATAAATAGAAGTACCGAATCGTAAATTATCAGCAATGGGTTACCGAGGAGTAAGGTGACACATAAATCCTACTGACGCATATAGCGGCTGCTACTGACATTGTTTCCAAGATATAGAAAAGCTAGAAGGTTTATTACACTTGTAAAAAATAAAAATTATATAAGTAATTTCAATGCAAAACAATGTGAGGTAACGTTTAATTAAGTTCCAGTAAGTATATTTGAATTAAGATAAAAAAGGAACACTTAAAGCAATCACTTATTGAATTAACGTGTTCTAATAAAATTTGTAATATTTCATATAATTTAAACTGTCGATAAATCGAAAGAATGGTTTTGCACATAATTAAGCAATGAAAAACTCAATTGTGATAATTCACATACTAACATTGATAACCATCGCTCTTTATTTCAAATGGAGGTTAAAAGTTTTCAAGCATATTATTATTTTCTGCTGAGAATGAGAATGAGAATGCTGAGAATGAGAATGTAACTTCCAGTAAAGCTTTACATCAACAATATTGGCTCTAAGAAAGCACGGTGTGGATAAACAGCTAATTCCATTACGAGAATAGCTCGGCACAGGGTGGCAGTGGCTCGTGGACAGCCTTATTGGCCTTCTGAGATTACTTACCCCTTAAGGTCATGACGGTGCTTAGCTTAGGAGTACATTTCTAATAGGACTTACTCCGGAAAAGTTTTCTACACGAAGTTTACATTCAACTTAAGGGCGGCTGTTTATGATCACACATTTTAATGTGATAAAATCGTCGAAAAATATAAACGATACTTTACCTTAAATTTATAAAAGAAAGTTCTGGAAAGTTTTAACATAAGTTAACCAACTGGAAGGCAATTTCAGATGTTAGCCAACCAGTCCATACAGCCAAGAGTTTCGCTCATAAAGCTTATTAAGTATTGTTCCCTGGAGTGTCGTTATTTGTTTCAGGAAAACAAACTGCTTCATTTTCTAACATATGAATGTTTAATCTAAATTTGCATCTGGACCAAGACTTTGAGATGAGGGATCTGGATAATAAATATTCTTATCTTGTTGATTAAATACCTAAGTTTATTTCAGCGAAAGCTACTCAAGGATATAAAATATAATGCTGCGAAATATTAAGACAGGCGGGCAGAAGAAGTGGGTGAGCTTATTAATGTTTGAGAAAAAATTAAATACACGTCAATATTTTTTCACTACTAATAAAAATACCTTGGTATTTTTATTATCCTTGAGAGTATTTTTAATAATCACGGCCACAATCCATCAATTATATTTTTGGTACTTATGATGTAAAAATGTTCTCCTAATTTCATACAAATATTAAAATTTTCCTCATACATATTAGATAGTAAATATGTTAGGACTTACCAACATGACTTCACGACATTAAATTTTTTTAAAGGATTATTTAATGATTTAGCTCTTTTTACAAATTTCATACTTATAAGTTTGGCGTCTCCTTTTCTATATCTAAAAGGTGTGTAAATATTTACTCTAATTCCCAAAATAATCGAGTTACAAAAACCTTAAGCTTAATCTGTGTGCTAGAAACCATTGTACAACTGTAAGTAACATCAATGCTTATTTACTATGAAACATGAATTAACCGAACTTATTCAATATACGCTATAACACACTGCAATTAATAAAAAAAGTGAACGAATAAGTTCCTAATGTTTTTGTGACATCAAATTCTTCTTCTTTTAAGTTCGTGGCGTTTCCTGAAAGATTTCGTCAATGTCATGGACATTGGCGAAATCTTTGTCAAATGTCAAATTATTTTCTCCACAACCTTTACCTGTCATAATATGACATAAGTCAGTATTAGTATTTCTTATATTATGTCGAGATGTTTTTTACATTTTTATTTGGTTGGTAAAAATACCATTTTGATATAGTTTTTTTATTATTATGACGGAAAATGAAGATTTAAAATTAGGCATCGAACTAAATGGTAAAAAATGTGACGTAACGGAGGCCAATGATGGCCCTCATGCAAGTGGGGCATCAAATTTTCTTGATAAGACTGTTAACAATATCGAAAATTTGAAATCTATTGATTTCAATTCAGCTGACGAAGTGAGGTAAGTATTATGAAAAGACTGAATTTTTATAGGTAGGTTAATTTCATGCTTCTTTTCATTGTAGACAAAAAATGAAAGAAATTTTTGGACAAGGATTGAAGTTTGACGATATAGCTGAAGATAATATTAATATGAAAAATGCTGGAGATCACGAATCAGAGAAAAAAACTTTACAAAAACATTTAATGACGAAGGATAAAGAAACGGACGATCCAATACGGGACAATGATCACATGATCTCTGATTCTAGTTGTTTGCGTTGTTCAACTAAAAATCCTATTGGAACCTCTAGAAAAAGGCCAGGAAGACCACCTAAAGCTGGTCCTTCAAAAAAACTAAAGAAACAAAGTGTATCGTCAATGTATTTGGGGAAATTAACCAACGTTGTGTTCTTAAAACGTTTCGGATCAAGTAATGTTTCTGATATAGAGTCGTTAGATCTCTTATAATTTTTTTTGCGACTCAGAATTATTATTGAAAATATATTATGAAAAGTATTGTTAGCATATTTATTTAAACGAATAAATGCGGCATACATTTTATTAAATTATAGAAACAGTTTCTCGTAACCTATATTCGTTTAGTGGAGTAAGAATCGGTTAAGTTGTATCGTGCGATGCCGTATTTCAGCAATCTCTTAGCGAATCGTATCATATCGGAAATTGAATTTCCGATTGGCTCTCAAGCGCAGTCTGT
Source organism: Danaus eresimus (assembly GCA_018231745.1). Classification (NCBI taxonomy): domain Eukaryota; kingdom Metazoa; phylum Arthropoda; class Insecta; order Lepidoptera; family Nymphalidae; genus Danaus; species Danaus eresimus. The sequence goes on from DVQP01000574.1 coordinate 19,119, forward strand.
CTGTAATGGATGGCTCGCGATCTTTGTTTCACTAACTTCACGGGGATGATAGATAGAAATGAATGTTTACTTTAATTTTATTAATAATTTATTCAAACTACTTAAGATTTATGTTATTATTCCATCACATATTTTTTCATATAACACAACTTTTGTTTCTGAATTTTAATGTTTGTAGCAAAATGTTTGCCAATGAATAATTTTAAAATCAAATTTCCTGACAAGAGCTTAGCAAGTACCTAGAATATTAAGCCCATTTATATTCAGCTATTATACATATTTACATAATACTGAGGCACTGCCTGGATTCAAGGCTTTTAATAATAGAACAACGAATTCAGAAATCAGTACTTTGGGTATTAGTTTGCTCTTTTATTGCTGAATTATTTACGATAAACGGTAAAGATTTCCCGTTGTCTCTAGAGAGATATTTTGCATAATATATATCGATACGATCGTAATGTATTCTCAAAGGCATCTTTCATTTAAATAGAACATAGTAATGCAACAAAAATGACAGATTTAGAAATAATGCTTTACTGTTATCCGCATCCCAAAAGTTTATTAAGAAGGAAAGGATTAGATCCCATTTATATGAAAAGCTAGTTTGTTCCGTAAATAACCTGTATAAGACTCGACTGTTAATGCAACATGCGCTCTGAATGCACGTGATTCTGCTCTTGAAAGTTTAGTTTACGAATTTTAAAACAAACCTGCAACAAAGACACCATTTTTACTCGTTTTGAGCTAAAAACCCTAATCTGAGTCAGCTGTCTGAGACGGACGTAGCAGTGTACGATATGAAAGAATTTCATTTTTGCTGCAGTTGAAAGGTTGCTTTTCAAAAATTTTAGTTCAATTTACTCCCGTTGTAAAGGTAGAAACTCTTGTTTAAAATAAGAGAAACATTTTCGTAACAAGGTCGTATCAGAAAAATTCTTTTACTACAGTTAGTAATGTCGAATAAAAGATTGTTAGAATAAGATATCCGTAAGGTTACGTTTTTTACTTAAAAATCTTCTCAAGATTTTAACCAGCCGTACATAGAAATTGAGACAGAGACATTAACAATAAACTCTGGGATAGGAAACATGGATGTGCGAATTTTGAATGCTAGTCCATTGTCCTGTGAGTTAATTAATGAGCTATGGGCCCTTCATCCCAAAACTTGTACGAGTTAAATTACTCTATAGGATCGCCATATGAATGGACAATGCATGTTAATTAGAGGTTTTGATTAGCTAAATGATGATTGGGCCACCTTCGTTAGCCCTTAGTTACTTCGCACATGTTTCATAATCATGATATATATCTGAATCTATATTTTTCACGACGATTTTTTTATAATCCATTAGCAAATTTGAACGTTATTTTTTGAAGTGGTGACTCTTTTTTTTATCACTTTTTTTTGTGTTATATCTAAAAATTATTATAAAAAAGGAAAGAAAATATTTCGTTTGAAATCCCATAAAAAACAAAGAAGGTACGTTTTCTGCATGTCGATATTTTAAATATCAAATAAATGTCAATCACATTTTTGACTTTTTATTTTGAAACGTTTATTAATAATTGCAATAACCACACGACATCGACGTCTTGGCGCAAGTATACTTTACCTTTTTTTACATTTTTAATTATCACAACATATTTAAACATTTAATTAAGTAAAAATTCTTTTTTACAGTTATATATCATATCATATCTTTATGAGTAAATATTCTAACATAGAATTTATTGAAATGAAGTGCAATCGTTATCACTCTTTTTACTTTTAATTTTAAAGTGCTTCTTCGGATTGTGTTTAAGATTAATAGAGTGTTGAGATAACACAATGAATAAAATTATATGTTATAGGAAAAATGTAATAAAAAAATCTTCATGAGGTCGTCTCGAAATGACTATGACATGATATTATAACTTCATTGGTAAGAAAAGACGAACGCGATATTTCGGATATAACCGTTTCGAATTCTATTCGCGTAGATGTATTTCTTACTCTGTATTTGCTTTGTCTATTTTTATTCAAAGTCGCCCTTTAATGAAACGCATTTTGGACACTCGAGTCTCATATATAAAAAAATAAATGATAAAACGAACTGATAGAAAATATTTTAACGAGCATCGGTTGCAGTTGGAAATGAATTAGTAATTT
>DVQP01000575.1:0-21269 GCA_018231745.1 Danaus eresimus
AGAGAATGCATATATATATATATATATATATATTATTGTTTTAATTGTTCACATTTCAGTTTATTTACACCCCCAGCCCTTATCCCATATAGATCCTTATATATGTAATTTATATATAACTATATATATGTATGCTATTATGTGTTGTAATAAAATTTATCCGGTTTCGCGTTCCATCGGCACGAGGACATCGATGATCGGGTTCTGGGGTGAATAATAAACTGAAATGTTTTTAAATTTTAAGATATAAAACACCCCGAATTTTTACGCAGGGGGGATCATCGGACGTCCTATTAAGGATTATAATCCCGAATACCTCAAGTCTAGACTGTCGCCCAGGTCGTCCATGAGGTCTAGTCTGAGCGATTTCACTGACACGACTATATCTACATGGAATCAGAGGCATCAGATACCGGCTGAGTACCCATCGGTGCTATCTGACAGATTGAAAGTCAGCGATAGACTGCCCTTCCAGAGACGTATAGACTTCGATTCCTCAAGGGAACCCGGTACCTCGTACGCGGATAACGTATACAGATCCTCGATCCAAGACAGGATGGAGTCGCTATCAGACCAGCTGACCAAGGTCCTGAGCACCGGCGCCGGCAGTTCACACATCAACGGCAGTCTGGCAGACAGCGGCATACAGACAGACAATACATCGACAAGCGTGCCGCAGATATATATAGACGCACACACACACACACCAGCCGTCAAGATATTGAAGGACGCCGCAGTGGACACGAGGAACGAGGAGAATTTACAGGACATACCGTTCATAGACGAGGACGACCACAAGTGGAAGAGGCGGAACCTGGAGAAACACAAGTCCATGTCGAACATTCCAGAGAAGATAGACGAGGTCAGTCTAGAACATTCCAACGAGCGACTATCAAGCAGTCTGAATCGAGCCAAGTCGCCGACATTCGTCGAGAAGTTCAAAAAATTCTTCATGGACATTGGTCTAGTTAAAACTGATAGCATTCCAGAGAGAGTTAATACGGCTAACACAGTGAATATGGCCAGCACGCTGCCCAAGAACCTAACGAGCTACAGAGCGAAAAGTGTTACACCGAATGTCAACGAGAGCAGAGAGACCTCGACCTTACCGAAGGACATGAGATTCAGGAAGGTGACGTCGGCGCAGACCGTCTACATCAAACCGGACTCGCCATCACCGGTGATGAAGCTGGTGAAGGACGCCGAGCTCCGAATGAGTGATGACAAAAAGGAACACGTCTCCGTAGTGAAGCTGAACGGTGACGAACACATACGAGATTCTGACTCAGAGAGATTCATAAAGGAGGTGGTCTACGTCAAGAGTTTGGAAAAGGCCGAGATATACTCCGGAAGAGACAGCGGCAGCACCATCATAGTGGTGCCACCTGCTGATTGAAAAACACGGGCATGTCAACGGCCAAAATCACATGTAGCTTTGCTATACAAATACCATCTCTATTGTCTAACAGCTAAAGTCCTGTTTGAGAATTGAAGTCGGTCCAGCAACTCGCCCGTTTGTGCTCAATCTATCCGCCGTTATAATGTATGCAGCGACTGATCATGATAACGTATTTATTATATTTATTAGAATTCTGTTAATTATAACGTAATCATAACTAGAATCTCCCAACTTACCAGTGCTAAGTGTAGGCATGGAATAAATAATGACATATGCATACTTGTGTCGTTCCAGCGTTGTGTATTATTAAGAAAATTATGTCACATGATAATTAATAATAACTATTTATTGTTTAAATAATATCTGTATTAAAAACCTTAGACTCAAGTGAATTAATTGATTTATTGTATATACAAAATAAATATATATATAGTTGTACCAGAGATTTTTTTTGCCCTAATATTTCTTATGTTAATATAATTAATTATATAAGTATTAAGATGTATTTTAATCATTCGACAGTATCGAGATTTATACACGTAATAAATAAAAACTAGGAGCCCGTTTGTCTTAAAACAAATTGATTTATATCCTCATTACTATGATATGATATACTATAAATATTTTAATTTAATTTATGTTATATATACATTATGTAAAATAATAATACAGGATTATACAGAAACGGACTTTTATTTTGTAACAAATCCATAATGAAATCTGTTTAAAATTACAACATACATTATGTGAGGTAGTTTTAAAATACAATATTTTTTATCAATAAAAATATTTATCATATTATTTATACAATGTATAATTTGGTATAACAGTATAAGTGCATGGTTTTGTATTATTTATTAACGGAACCTAACAATCATCCGTTGAAACAGTATAATATATATTAACAAATTGTATAATTATATTAAATCTATATGATTTTTGCACGCATTCTATGGATAGGAGCAACAACGTCTAGTAGTGTGGCCGTCAAAGCAGGTGAGATTCATATTTAGTATATAATATATTTATTTACCGTATAATCTAGTGCTGCCATCTCTTGACATGTTATACAAGATATAAAATATTTAAGGTTTCGTGGATATATTTGTACTTTTTGGTCATAGTCAAATATATATTTAATAATTATATATAGCGAAGATCTTTTCTTATGATAAAATGTTTCGTAATATCAACTTACTGTCAAAAATTCTTGTTTTCACGCTGCTATGGCCGGATTCTACTATTGGGTATACTTGAATGTTTTCCTTACTGCATGCTAAATCTTAATGCACCAATACACAATACATTGGCGGTCAAGCTCAATATAAAAAATATAAATACAAACACGCTATTTTGGACATATAACTCATTACTGCTGTTACACAAACATTTTTGTTACTCTTGCTTTAAATTCTTCCGGTGCCAATACTATTTATGTGATTTATATTTTATTTATACAACGTATTGAATAAATCTATACAATATGACGTGCGTTTTTGTACCCTGTAGTGTCCCTCACAGATGTCACAGCTCAAATAACACCGACATCTATAACATCGCCAGTATCGACTTCCGTTAAATTGCCTCAAGTCTCGGTTAAAACTGTGTCCGAACCGGATGTAGCTTTTCCAGCTGTTTTGAAAGGATCTCAGAAGCAAAGAGTACCACCGCCGGTACCACCGCGAGGCTCGCCAAAAACGAAGCGAGGCGGATCGAACTCGCAAACTTCAAGCCTCGAGACGAAAGGTGATTATCAATTATACATATCAGTAAATGATATACCACCTCAAACACCTTTTACAAGTAGTGACGACAATTTTGGTTTTTATGGGCATGATTTGAGTTATAACGCACCCGCATGCCGTACACCGCCTTCTATATCTGATCATTCCATAAAAATATCAAAGTTAGTAGCATCTAACTCTTTCCTGGGGTACGCTGAAGAGGGGGACAGTATAAGCGAGAGAAAGAGAAGCAACGATCTGATATCTCAGTCTAATATGATGGCCAAGTTTAACATTAAAGATGCTGTCAAAGAGCATTTAGAGACAGGAAACTATGATGGGGATTCGTTCACTGATTCAAGTGATGAAATCATGGTCCACGAAATCGGTGAGGACAATAAGATAGTTATAAATACTCTGTCCCAGGCGCAGATACGTAAAGCTAGGAGTGGTGACACACCAGACAGCGATGACTCTGATCAAACACCGAGGTATTCGCCTAAGAGAACCGTCAGAAACAAAAAGAGAACCGGGTTCATAGCACGAATAAATACCATCAAAAAAGCACCGAACAAAAAAGATCATTCGGACGATAACAAAGGTGGTTTGATGACGGGTCTTACCAAAAAGTTCACATTCAATCAATCGATTAAAGATAAGACACGCGGCGTGTTCCGAACGAAATCTAAACCCAAGATAGAAATAAAAACATACGCGGAAGAACATTCACAACAGGCGAATAAAGAGGATATTGTTTGCGAAAGAAAAGCTAAGACGAAGATAGATCTATTCCAAAAGCAAATACTCAAAGTTCAATCAGAAACCGATACTTGTTCTATAACTTCGTCGAGAGACAGCATCTCACGGATAGAAAGGCGAGATGTTGTTAAAGAAACCAAGAAAATGTTTGAGCAGCAGACGAAGACTGACGTTCCCGTCAAACGGAGGCCCAAAAAGGGCAAAGCACCGCCCCTGCCGGTTGGTGTTGTTCCCAAAACCGATATTAGTGAAAAAATACGGAAATTCAATGTGACTAGAGTTCCCGAACCTATACAACCCGGATTGACGTCAAGAATGCAAGAAGTACCGAAGAAGAGAGAGAGCATTGTAGTATCAGATAAAATAATATTCCAAATGAGGAAGGAATTTGAAGAAATTATCTAACTATGACAGACCGATATGGGGACGTCTCTGTGTACACACCTTTATGATCTTAGATTTGAATTGTGTAAATGTTGTTACGTATATTACTACCGGCTTCTGTGTTCGTTGTTTGCTAAACATTTTATACAGCCACTAGATATAACATTAGATTTCATTACAAACATTAGTTAGTTCCATAATCATGTCATCATTATAAGCATTAGCTGAGTCCCGTTTCTCATGTCACTGTACCACGACCGCTGACACCCAAAGCTAGTGAGTAATGCTAGTCGTTTTTAGCCACGGTGCCACTATCCTGTTGTTCCACACCGCCGCCGCCTTTCGAAGAAGCTCCACGTACATGTCGGACGAACTCCTCGTCGACCACTTCGTCATCAGCTTCGAGGAGACGAGGGGCGTCGAGCGCGAGCGTCATGACAACATCATCAGCTTCCTCACTAGCTTTAACACCCGCAGCCTTGAGCAGCGCAAGGAGCAATGAGGCTAAGTACGTTATTTGGTCAGAAAAATCTATATCTTAGAATTAATATTGAATTCATTGACAGAAGACTTAAACAATTTGCCAAACATTTAATTATTACGATTTTTCAACGCGTTTGCCTTACGACTTGTATATTTTCAATTATAAGGATGTTACGTTTTTAGGACATAGACATTAATACTTGCTTTTCTTTGGGATGTCTGTCTATTAAATTTAAAGCATACATATTTTTGAATACTTAATACAGTTGCTATTATAATTGCAATCGCTTAACTCAACTAAAATAGCTTGAGATGTTATGCTGTGTTATTTATTTATCATTACGGTTTATGCAGCGTGTGTTGGACTCCGCCCGCCTCAGTGGAGGGTTCCACGCCAACCTGGACTGAGGGCACGCCCAGCTTCACGGAATCTAGCAGTAGTGAACAAGGTGTGAATTATACTGCTACTTTGAAAATAAATATATGAATTTAAACAATTTGTTATACATATTTATTTCTGTATTAAACAGAAGTGTTTCATTTGACAATTCTTCTGTTAGAAATATATTTTTTTACCTCGATTTAATCTATTTTCCAAATACATAAGTCATTAGCAGTGCTTATGTGAATAATCTCTTCTGTTCATTGCAATGAACATTTATTTGTGTGTCTAACCTTGCTTTTGTTACCCCAGGGTATCCTATGACCCCGGGCCGCGTGACCCCCGGGCGACGCTCCCCGAGACCCCCTCCTCCGCCCCGCGCCACACCCATAAACTGCCTCACAAGCGAAGTGGTGAGTACTAACAAACAAACCAACACACACAGCACTAGCCACTCGCTTGTACTAACATTTGCAAGAGATGTTATGGATGTAATTCGTTAACAAATATTAAGCAAATTATGTCAGCTTTAGTAAGAATTTGTCCTCCTTATCGTTTACATTTACATTTGTATAAAAAATACACGTTTCTGGGTGGACTTTAACAATTTGATTATTAAAAATTTGACTTGGAAATAAATACGTAATTAAATACGCGATGTTATCAAAAAAACAAAAGTCATTTCTGACGATTCAAATGCAACACGATTTCGAATCAGTATGCTTAGGACACGTTCGCAACGTCACTACAAACGTCTCGTTTCCCGTTTGACATTCAATAACATTCGTTAATACTATTATGTGAGAAGGAAATACTTTTAACGCTCCGTATGTAGTGTGACGATGTAAACTTGTCTTAAGGATACAGTATATAACTTCCGTAACGTCTCTCGGAATAAAAATACTAACTTTAAGCTATTTTTATGAAACATTTTTCATACAAATAGCTTATATACGATAGCTTATACGCACTTGAGTCTTTATGTCAAATACCCGGTGAGTACAGACTCTAGTTAAATAAAACTATATTAAATTCGTTTTTATTTGAACATACACTATTATTTAGAGAAATAACAAGATTTACCTTGTTAAAACATATATATTAATGAGAAAAATAATATTTTACTCACTAAAAAGGTTCTATTTGACATTAAATGACTATTAACTATTAATAGTACGTCCCCTTACAACAAGTTCGCATTTCACACTATAGAAGCTGGGTTTTTTCTTTCATTCCTAACTCCCATATAATGTGAACGTCTGTGTGAGCTTGTGCTAAGGGGTGGAAGTATTTATTGTTATATTTTGTTACGTTGGTGACCCGTCCCAACCAAGAAGTAACACGCTACTGTTTACCAACACAATAATACAACGCTATATTTATTTTTGGACGCTGCTTCTGGTGGGTTAGTTGCAATTGAAACAAAGAGTAGACTTAGATTATAAATGATTTAGAAAAAAATGCATTTTTATATAAACTCAGCTAGCTTTATATATATGGATGTAATCGCGCATGAACACAAATTGGGTGCTTCCATATTGAGAAGTGAATTGGCGCGGTTTTTACGAGCAATAATTTGTAATATTTTTAATCTGTGTATATTATTTCAATAAATACTCTTTTGTTTGATAAAGAAAGTGATTGTTCGAATAATTTTTAAGATTATTATATTTGGTAGATAATAATAAAAAAAATAATCTTATGACTCGGTTTTGTGCTAAGTCCTGTGTGCTGTCTTCGCTTCCTTATCAATAAAATAAAGAACGTGAATCTTAAATTAATAAGTTAATACATTAATTTATTATCTGTATTATACGAAATCAGCTTGTTGTAAATGACATTAGCCATGTTTTATTATCTGTTCGTTATGGATTCGCGCCAATTTTTGTAAATTGAAAATAATGTTGATAATATCATTAATGTCACTTAATTTTTAAAGTACAAATTCTTTGATAACATTGTTAATAACCTAATTATAATGAGTTTATATTAATATTTGAAATAGCGAGTAGCACTGTTATATAATCTGCATAATTCGGTGTTGCCAATATTAACCGACCAATGTTATTAGTGGGGACTATTATTAAAATAATTCGCGTATTTAATTAAATGAAAATAAGTTTTTTTTCATCTTACGGAACGCGATCCCGAAATATCTTAAAGCCACTTTCGCACTGTTTGTAGGGATTTAAACATAATGTTCTTTTAGAGCGACGCCAACGAAACGAGATAGGAAACAGTAACAAAGCTTCGAATGTTTCTTTTTAATGGAATAAAAAAATTACTGATTAAATGTTCGACAATTTAAAATCTAAATTGATTTTCTTCCATAATATTGAATAATATTTATTGGTTTAAAATACTTGTATAATAAATTTTAAAGGACTGTATGAAGTAGTTAATAAATACGTACATACATTCATTTTTAGATCCTATATATCTTAATCTGTGAAAGTCTGCTCGTTGTTATGATGTTAACATGTTTTGTTTACAAAGTTTATCTCGTTTCGTTGGCTACACAATATATCTAATAAACGCGATTTTATTAATAATATATATCGTTTAAGATAATCATATATAGTAAAAGGCTACGATGCAATATGGCCGCTCTGTGTATTTCGCTTATGTGCGTGTTCTCGGTGTACTCTGCAGATCTGTGGGTATTTTGAAATTATCTATTGTTAGTCAATAAATATTCTTCAGTTGCTTAACTTATGTTAAAAATGTGTATGTATACGTATTTTTGTTATGTATTTTAAGAAACATAATTTCAAGCGAAATACGTGTTTTTTTATAATAATTTTATTAATAAATACAAACATATATATAAATAAAAATATCTGCAGATCACATATACTTACATATTTTCTTGTAAGAGTTGATTCGTCATATTTGTTTTTTATTCCCTATTTTTATATGCAACTTTATTATATTTTACTCACTAATTTATTATGTAAAGTGTTTGTAAAAAAACCATTTAAATTCCTAGTATTTTTCTATATTACTGTTAACATGTTATATCAAATACCATTGTTGAAATAGCTGATACGAGAATTATTTTATTACAACCTTTTTCGATAGCTCTTACAAGAAACATGGCGTTTGATAATCTGTTACGTCGTTGTTGAATCTTTGTATATTCCGTTGTTGTTAAATATTTAAGATAGAATAAATACATTTGGAACTAATTTCACGTGATTCATTAGCACCGTCAAAAATACCCTTTGAAAATTCGTTACGACATTTATTTAATGAGCTGTCAGATTTTTTTTTCTAACAAATCGAAGGTCCCAGCTTTTAATCCTGCATGATGAAGCTTTATTTAGAAGCACGAAATTGCATGAATTTAATTTAGGATAATTAAAAGTAATATCCTAATATAATATGATACGGTAAGCTTTTATTTACAAAGTATAATAGTGTTGTGTTAGTAGCAATGTTAGCCGCCATTTTGTTTGATCCTATGCTAAGATACATAATTGTTTAGGTACAGCAAGTGGAGATAACGCATCTGACTTCAGAAACGTCAAGCATAACGATATCCTCGTATGAAATACAACATCACTTAGAAAATGAGAAATATAGCTAAAGCTCGTCCGCTGAGGAGCATCGAGAACTGTGCTCAACTAAGCAACAACACCTACCGTGAAAAACACACTTTAGTACTTCAGAAAACCGAGAAGTCCTCATATATAAGATTGTTCTCATTTACAAAAACTAACAACCATTAAGTATTACGAAAATAATTCCTACGACTACTTGTAATCGAGAACAGACTATACAAAACGTCTACATTTTCCAGCCGAATATTAATTATCTGTGACAACGAAACTGTACTGATATATTGTTCTGTTAAAAAAAACCTGTCGTAGCATTAAAAGTATTAAAAAAATCTTGTAATTTTGAAAGCGTAAACTGCCATGTATAAAACATTATTTATTTGATAGAATATATTTTATCTTTAAGCGTGTTTGTCAAGTATATATAGAAACTCTTTGGAGGAGGCTGAATCTCAATTTATTAATATTATAATTAACAAAAAAAATGTTTTGCAAAGCTAGATCTTCTGTCGTTTCGAGCTCTATTATCTCGTATATGTAACACTTACCAGTACAAACTTATATTATTTCTGCTCAATGTATTTATATCTTTAATATAATGTGTAACCAGCTTAACAAATAAATAACTTATTCGTTAATGTAAATTAGCATTTTTTTTATTATAATGATTGAATTCTAACGCAATAATAATTATGTATAATGGTTACAGCATTTATCGCTTCAATGTGTAATCGGAATTAGTGAATTGGAAGCCGTCAGTATTTGTGAGTGCTCTGTCTTAATTAATGGAAATATTTAATAATACATATAATGACCCTAGCTTCATGTTTAGAGAAGGTTTTCGTAATAAAAGAATACATTCTTGCGGGATGAGAGCAAAATCATATTAATTTCTCAACAAATATTTTATGTGATGTATTTTATAAAAAATTACTTACGCTATATCAATACCCGTTATATATATTGTATCGATGTGCCGCTAATATGAATAATAAATTAATTCCACTTAACTGCATACAAATTTTTTAATTGCTATGGGATTATTATATATGTATGATAATGTTAATCTAGTTTGTGTTATAATGTAAATAACGTCCTTACTACCGGTCCTGTTATCAATCTAAACTGTAAGTAAGTCGGTTAACTTCGTACATGAACAATAATTATTCTTCAACATTACTTTATGCGTTCGGAGTTCAGTAAGCGATGTGTTTGTAATGACTTTTACTAAGTACAGAGTTATTTAGACAACTTATAGTTTGCTTTAGTTATACACCCGGTGGTAACGGACGGATATAACTTTTGTATACTCATATATTCCCGCCAATAATGTTATATTTTTATGTAATTTTTTATCTGTAGCCATAGCGGACCTCTTCGCGGAGGTGTTCGATACTGGCGAGGCGCGGATTCCTGATAAAATTATATAATGGCTGCTATTATCTGTTGTCATATAAAAATAGCAATAAATTTAAAGCTTAGAAGGTACATATGTGTGTGTAATTCTTGTAATATGTCTAAGATGTACCGATTCTTGGATGTGACAGCATTTCATAGAATCTGTAAACCGAGTCTCGTCTGTATTGTATTGTTATGTAGGTAGTTATGCCACGAGTTTAACGTAGTCCAACTAACGAGTCTTCGTTAGTTAACCGCAATAGATTAAGCTGCGAACTGTAATCGTTAAATAACTTGAAACTCTCCGTACGTAGTCCGACGTTACAAACTTGTGGTAAGCTCACTGTATCGCAGTCCCTTGACTGTTTAACGCTAGCTGTGTTCGTTCGTGTACTTATATGTATATCAAGATTTCGATTAAACGTGTTACAATGTTACCTAGCATTTTTAATTTCCAACTTACATTCGGATGAATTTACCGTTATAACAAATAGGAGATTGATTTAAATCACACCAAATAGTAAAGACGTGTTTATTAGGATAAAGAAAAGTCAATTGCAGAAGAAAAAAAATCGTCAAACCACAGATTATAATAACGCATTTTAATTGTTTTCCTTGTGTTTTGGGTAAAGGAGATTCTAGTTTTTCACATGGTTATATATATACATGGCACAATTTGTTAACATGCACCGTGTGTCACATAGACTTATAAAATTATAGACATTTCCGGCTGAATAATATATTTCGTTGACCTGTCTATAGTTTTTGTAACACTTCATGTTTGTACCATTGTGTTAACGAATGTTTTAGGTGAAGGTACGTGAAAGTTCGCATGTAGTTTGAACTATTAAAATTTATTTCTTGTTTAATAATTTTTTTCCTAAAACATTTTCATATACTAATATATTCTTATTTTCAGACACGACTCTAGCCAGCGGAATATCAATGAAGCTCTCCGTGTTGTAGCGTTAAGAACTCGAATGACCAAAGATTACAATGACTCGCACGTTAAATTATACAAAATATAATAAATAATATAGAAATGAGATGTAGGGAATGTTTGATTTCGTTATAACAACTATCTGTTTATGAGTAAAGAGAGAAACGAATAAATCTTATCGTTCCAAGCATTCACCGTCCGGTGCCGGGTCCATCGTTGCAGGGAGAGGAGCTTCACCAGCGCCTGGGACTTGCGACCCAGGTGTAAGTTTAAGGGGACCCTATCTAACGCGCGCTAAACGATCACCTCCAGCATCCAAGGTCCTCTCTTTACCTAACCAACTATATGTAATACTTTGAAATATAACCAAAAAGAAACGCTATATATATATATATATATATATGAGTGTGTGTGTATGTTTGCCAGGTCTAGAATTATATCTGATCTACTCCATTATTATCTCTGTTAACCAAAAATTTAAGAAAAAGTTATTTTGCAACACATCATTTTAAAAACACAATATTTCCTTGAATGATATAAATTGCTGGCTTATTACGCGATCGGTTTTCGTATTTTTATATGTTTTTACTAGAAGCCAACCAAATTAGAATAAAATGCTTCGCTATATCTTAGGTAACAGGCAATAAGTACTTATTAAATTCACGTCTACGTTTGGTTTTTGTCCAGTTGATAACATGACGATGGCCTATCTGTGAGATGTTTTAAGACATTTTCTTTTTGTGTGGCTTCTAGAATAACATAAAAAAAACTTCGGGGAAGATAACTAAAAAATTATTAGGTTCGAAGTCACATATTATAATGTTATTGTGTAAATGTCACTTGTGTGCAATCTGTGTTATACATTATACGTTTATACAATTTTGATTCTCTTAAACGCATGTGTTAATTGAAATAAAACATTCAAACGGACATGTATAATTTATTTGTATAAAAAGACATCACTTTAACAAATATATATATAAATAGTTAAATGAAAGACATCACGAACACATCCCGCTTGCTGATAGTGGCCCGGCCACGGCCAGAGACGATCTCGTGGTAATGACATATTTCGCTTTCCTTGTTGTACACAAACTTTGGTAATTTTGCCACAACACGCTCGTTTGATATAGTCTTCTCGGCGTAAATCTCCAAAACGGCCTTTTTAGTTTCCTGCGATTGTAGTATATCTTCAGCTTTCATTCTTTTTGATTTTCTTATGTAGCTCTCGCTGTTGGAATTCAAAACAATGATTTTGTCGTCCTCCGATATCCCCAGGACTGTCGCTCTGTGGACTCGTTTCATGTGCGAGGTCTTTATGCCGCGTGGATGTAGACCTAGCGCCCGTCTATTGTAAACCTTTTGGGTTCGGTATTTCGCTTTGTCATCGTAGACTAAATCTGCTTTATTTGCGTAATTTGTATTCGTATCTTCGTTCAAATATTTCGAATTTTGGGTATGTACATCTACATGTTCAGGTGTGTATTTATAATAGTTGTCTTCTATGAGATTGCAGAAGATTTCCTGGTCCACCTTGTCCGGTCGACAGCAACAACAATTCTTTTCTGGGATGTTTAGTTTAGCGGCAAAATGACTACAGAGACATGCACCGGTGGTAGGCGACTCGTCGCTGCATTCGGTGTTATCGCTTGATGGATACACAGCTTCTTCGACGTCAGAATTACTGTTCTTGTTTAGGGATGTGGAGCTGTCGTAAAGGTAATAGTTGGTCAAACTGTCGGAATTCTTAAAATAATTGGGTTTCAGAGAAGCGTATGTAAGCTCATTGGCCAGTTGGTTGTTCACTGCTATATCTTCGTGTGCGCTACTATCTGATGCTAGGACTGCTCGCAACATTTTCTTGATATCTTCCATCTTACTCTTATTAGGTTTCTTCTTTATCTTGTCCGAGTTTTCGAATATTGCTTTCAAAACGGCCTTCTTTTCTTCCTTGTCATGTATTTTGGGTAAACTGTCGGTTGATTTTGATTTTACATCCGAATTAATAGCAAATTCATTCGCGCTAATTGTTGAGCCGGTGTCAAACTTGTCATCATTAGTTTCGTACATCTTACCGTCTTTGATATTTACGCTTCCAGTGACCTTTTCCAATGAGCTTGTAGTGTTTATAGTCGTCGATTCTTTTGTTAAGATCGCATCAGACTGTATTTCCTTTGTGGGTTTATTCTCTGCTAAATTTTTCGCAGGTAACGCTTCGCCGGTTTTGTTTTGTATTTTACACTCTGTCGATTCTGTTAAATTTATTGTCGTCCTGTGTATAGAAAATGCTTTATGTTCGAACACGTCGCTGTAGCCGGTCGATACCGTTTGGAATTTATTCGATATATTCTTTGAAAATTCGTCAGCGTCTATATTGACGCAATTGTTTTCCGTTGTGTTGGTTCTAATTGTCTCCGGTTTAAAGTTCTTTATTATAATTTTTATATCCAGATCTTTCTTCCCAGGTTTGCCTCTGGCTGCTTTCTGTTGATCTTGTATATGATACACGTCTTTAGAACCTTCATGTTGTATGTCAGATATGTGATCCAAATCTTTCTGAGTGACGTTACAATTCTCGGACTGGTCCTTCTTCTTCTCACCTTGTTTGAATTTTAAATTCAAGTTTATTTCAATGATGTTCGGCACACTATTGTATATTTTCTCTTCTAATAAGTTTTCTACTGGTATGTCGGTATTTTCCGTCGTAACCCTGTGTATCGTGGAATCTCTGTACAAGTCTTTTACTACATTAATTCTGCTCTCGCGATGATAGTTTCGTCTTTCGTACATTGTCCGTCCATCTTCGTCTTGAACTTTAATGTTACAAGCGCCCCTTATTTCCTCAGTACTATCAGTTGGGCGTTTCAACTTCACGGTAATGTTTTCACGGGAACTTAACCGTATTACACCACCTTCATAACAATCCTTTGACGGACACTTTGGTATTGGTAACTTTTTCAGATGAAGTCCAGGTATTTTTGGTCGACATTGTTTTGGAGGTGGCGGTGAGGGACATTCTTTTGGCGCTGCTGGACATTTTTGTCTTTTTATTTCTTTCGTTGGACAGCTGGGTGGATTAATGTCCGTACATGAATTTGGACTTTTGCTGCTAAACCTGGATTCTCGAGATGGTGTGTTGGACAATTGATTCTTCATTGGCCAAGGAAATTCTTGACTTGGACATTTTCTATATTTAAGTATTGGAGACGTGGATTGACAGGACGTCGAACGTTTCCTGGTAAAATGCTGTTGCGTATTACAAAGGGATTCAGACGAACAACAGCTCTGATGCATCTTACAAGGTGGTGGAGGAGAAAGACAGGGAGGATCTGGAACTTTACACGGAGGAGGAACTGGACATGGTGGCTCGGGCGGACAAATAGACGAACTTTGAGACCATTTCTTTATTAAACATGTCGGAGAATTACATAGTGATTCCTCTGTCTTGGGTGAACAAGAACAGGGTCTCTGTGTTAATTCCATTGTTGGTGGAGAATGTATTTTTGGGGATATAACTTTGGGGTAACTGCAAGGCGGGTTTAGAGGTGATGTTTGTTTCGAAATTGCGCAAGGTGGTACTTTAGCCACAGGTGGTGAAGGACACGGTGGTATCTTTAAACATGGTGGTGAAGGTGGTGGGCAAGGACGTGGTGATGGTGGCGTTACAGTACACGGCGGTGTCTTAGGTATGTTACAGGGTATTGGGCTCTTAAAACAAGTTGGTTTGCGTTTCTTCTTACAAGTATCTTCATCAGGGTGATGAGGCATTGTACAAGTCGGTGCTGGAATAACTCTAGCGTGTTTTGGTGGACAGTCACTCTTTTTGCAACCATCACACGCTGCACCCTTAAATGCTAGAATTCCGTCAGTACATTTTTTTGACAGCTGTTCGTTTAATAAATCGTTTAAAACATCGCAGCTCGGCATCGATACATGTTTCTTACATTCCTTTTTTGGTTTCTTATCAGCATTACATACGGTCGGGAAACATTCATTTGAAGAATTTTGACATTCTCTATTTTCATTACTTGGTACGCAATTCGGTTCAGAACCTGTATCCATGGTCTTCCAAATGGCCCTATTACTTAGGGCATAAAGCTTTCGTCGTTTGAACACTTCCAATGAGTCCTTTGGTAGCACCCGTCTTCCATCCGCTGTAATGTCTGGAAAATCTGACTTTTTCTTAAAATTAAAAATTTGTCTGCTCTTTTTGTGATCTTCTGATTTTTTTTCAATTTCTAAATTTAGGCAATGACTACATGAAGACGTATTGCACGAAGACACAATGGTGGATGCTTGATAATCATCAAAAATATTTGGACAAGACTTTGAACCGTCGCCCTGATTTAAACTGTTCCATGAATCTGACGAGCCCCGCAAATGAGTGTCGCTTACGCACCAAGAAAACATATCTATTCCAAGTGGGGTCCAATTTCGATAATAATCTTGTAAGTAACTTTCTGCAAACTCGCACTTTTTCTGAGGAGGCAAGGTGTGGTCTGAATCGTCCGTCAGCTCATCTTGTATTTTCAGGCTAAAAAATTTACATTAAATATTACTTATGTATGATTCCAATGATAGAATTGTTTGTGGCTTTCTAAATAAAAAGTCTCTTAATTAGATGTATTTTACTTACATGGGTTTTTTAATATCTTGTATGTCTCGCTGTGTTATAATTCCTACTCCGATGACGTCACACCGTTTTGGGACATACACATTACTACCCTGTACGACCACCGTCCTATGTAATGGCGGCCTCTTTATAACAGTTTCCAATATATTTGATTCGTTGTTTTTGCTGTCCTTAACGCTTACTGTGACGTGAATGTCGCGAGTTGCATAATCTCCTGTGTCCATTTTGCTGTCTTTTTTATATTTCTTTACATAAGAAACGGATTTAGCTGTTTCGTATTCTACAATGTTATAAACTTGTTCGTCGCTAGTCTGAGTATCTATGTCATCACTGCTTGTATCGGAGAAATAGCCTTCAGGTATATCAATCATGATATATTCAGAACTATCTCCTTTTTCATGTTTCACAAAGTTCTTTGAATGTAACACAACTTCTATATTACGTCCAAAAGCTTCGGACTTCTCTATAAACCATTTTTGATTCGAGTATGTTACTTGTATTTTCCTATTATGTTTTTTGTTATTATCCAAAGCAACTATTTGTTTGTCGTGAGTTATATGAGGTACCATCCAAGCTTGGATGCTTTGTTGCATGAAGTTTATTTGAGGACTCATGAAGGACTGGTAATAGGAAGATTCGGCGATGGTCATTTCGCTTTTGGATTTAAGAATAAGTCCTGTATTTTTGTAAACACAATCTATTAATTCGAAAACCGTGCTGCTGCTTGTCGTGTACATGTTATTGTTCCATCTAATTTGAGCGCTGTGTTTTGAATCGACACTGCTGTCTATGTATCTCTGCAACCAAGACTTTTTAAAAATACCTTCCAATTCAACTGGTCTACGACGATATCTCCCGTTCGGGTGCTCTGGGGGGTATTCATTTGCAGCACCGATTTTTATCATCAAACCATCCACTTCGCATCGACCAGCTGTCACACCTTTCTTAGATTTGTAAACTTGTTTAGATTTTTCTTTATTTTTTCTTCGAAAGAAAGAAAATCTTTTTCCTTGTTTCTTTTCTTTCGATGTTACCTCTTCCTTGACAATTTCAACTTTATTCTTAATATTTTCACGTGACTCTCTACCGACGTTGTTTTCATCTAAGTTAAATTTCTTCCCCCATAATTTAAACATGCCCTTTACTCCCTGGTCACTAACAACGTTGTCAGTAGACCAATTGGGGCTGATCAGTCTTTTACCTGTAAATGATTTCCTTGGTGATGCTTGCACCGGAAGTTTCTTTTTAGTAGTCGTTCTAGATTGTAAAGGACTGAATATTTTTGTATTTGAGTATGACCTCGCTTCTAGAGACGGCGGATCAGATACGATGGAGACATCCTTCTTGCTCGGAACACTGACTCGGCTTGATATCTTTAATGTGACATAATCAGTTTTCGGTTCATCCTTTTTATTTATTCCTCGCCTTAGCGCTTCGAAGCGTTTTCGTAGTGTCGAAGTACTTTTGAAATCTGAAGCCATCTTTTCTTCTTGCGGCTTGTGTTCTTTAGGTTTAGTGGAGAATATTTTCCTGTATTCCCTTTCCAACTTGTTTTCTATAAAGTCAATTGAAGTTCTACTTTGCTTGTATTCGCTAGGGTTTTCTAAGTTATGCACGTGTTGTACAAGAGAATCTGATGAGAAATCTTTTCGGTCGCTGCTAACATGAACAGGTTTAGACTTCCCATCATCCACTGATGTTTCTAACATGTTTTTTTGTTTATTGCTATCTGCTGTATTTTTAAAAGCTAGACCTGATGCTGCGTTAACAATTTGCTCTTTTTTTTCTAACTTATTACTCGGTACTTGCAATTGTTCCGTTTTGTCACTTGGTAATTCATTGGCTAAGTTACCAGCATTATTTACGTTTTCTATACTCATAATTTTAGGGCTATTTGAGCCAGATTTTGTTTGAACAATTGGTGATAATTTTACACTTATTGTCAAAATATCTGTGTTATCCGTTAGGCCCCCAACACACTTCGACGATGTTTTCTTTTGATCATAATAACTGCCGCAGTAGTTTTGAGTTCTATCTGAAATATATATAACGTTTCGTTAAGATTATGAAATAGAATTCCTAAACCAACTATGAACATAGCCATTGTCCATAGAAACAAAATACATAGATAATACTACGGCTTTTAATATTATCACAACATTAAATTACTACAACATTTTAAAATCCTTTACTGGGTATTGCAGTAAAAATTGAAGAGCCAACTCCAGCGTCAACAGCATAAGGCAAATATATTCTTCTTACTCTCTTCCTGGGCAGCGTCTTGACATCACCGACACCGATGTCAGTGAAGTCTTTGCTACTTAAATATCTTTGCGTTCTGTAAACTTGACGCGAGGAATAATATCTAAAATCCTTCTTCTTTATCCTTTTGCATGTGCATACGTTATTTATATCGTACTGGCATCCAAAGTCCTTTGTGCTATCATTACTTGCTTCGAAACTAACGTTCTCAGTTCTCTCTGCCCTGTTCGTGATTTCGTCCGCGCTTTTCAAATTTCCGTCAAGCGTATACGTTGTCACATATACAGCTTTTGTATCTTTCATTTCTTCTTATTTATCATTATCTAACGAAGAATCTCATTTTTTCCGGTCTCCCTTATCAGATGCGTTCTCTGTTGTGTCAAATAAAATTTTTCTGCAATAAATACATAGGTGTGTACGTTTTAATAGCTTATTTATACGGTTACCGAACAATTAGTTACTTTTAAAATAATTATTATTTTGTTATCACTTACTCTTGACTACTTATATTTAATTTTTTTCGATGTAAGGATTATATTCCACTTCAAATTTTTTATATTTTTCTTTATATCTGACAAATGACATAATTTCTGACTTTTTGTTTTTTTCGAGAAGCTGCATAATTTTCCACCAACTCTGTCATTTTTTTTTTCATAAATTTCTTTTGGTTAATAAAAATCTTGTACTGGGTTTTGACTTTTTCACATAGAAATTTTTTTTTTTTTGGCGGTATAATATTTGTATTACTAGTAAAATACTAACAAGACCGTTCAATATATAATATATTGATACTTCTTGCTTTGATTCAAATGTTATTAAATAAAGTCCAAAATCACATATCACTGTCAACTTTAAAAATATTTTGAAAGGTTTTTTTATAATGTATATTATTTTTACATTGATTAAAATGAAAAATGGTAATTTATCTTAATAAAAATTTACAACCGAGTTCTTTTATGCGACTGTCTTAGGTAATGATGCCCGTTGCCTAAATAATTCATACATGGTATCTTGTAATAATTATAAAATCGTGAAAATTGACATAACTTGCAAGAACGGCGTAATAAAATATTTTTCGAATAAAATGAATGAAGATAGGAAGGTGCAAAATAGATTCATGTGTTCAATATGTCTGAACAGAAAGGTTTCCCAAGAGGAATATATAGACGTTGAATGCTGCAAACGAAAATCCAAGTCCTGTCCGCGATGTCAAAAGCAGGACGAAGAAGATGAACTGAGGAATACTAATAATAAAAACAGAGATGGGAATGGAAAGCACATACAGACATCACAACCCGACGTTACTCAAGGATTGACATTGCTAAACGAGGTCCTTACAGTGTTCCAGAATAAAAAACAAGTGGAAGTCAAAAATAAATGCAAAACCGTCATATTAAGAGACGCCTGCGTTGGTACGGAAGACGTCCAGAATAAAAATTGCCTGTCCGTTAGTAAGCTCTTGCAGTACTCGATAGAAAGTCGCCAAGCGAATGAAAATGGACTTTATTCTGTGGTATGCTGTCACCCGGAGACGACCAAATCACAATATCCACTTGATTTGACCAAACGTAAGTCGTCTTCGATACCGCAAATGAAACTGGAAGAACTAAAGCAATCTATCAAAGAAAAGACGAAATCCAAAGACGCCATCGAGGAAATTAACAGAATGTTCGCGGTCGTTCGCAAACACGACGACAAAAGTTGCGACTCAAATAGACCGTTGATAAGAAATGGTCCGAGAGTATTGCCGGTTGTAAAGACACGCTATTATCAAACAGATAAACCCCAGGCGAAATGTCAGTGTTGCCAGGCTAATTATCAAATGTCCAGCGGTGATAACATTAAACAGCACGAGTGTTGCCGCAATTCAGGCAACAATTGTGCCCATTTATGCTGCCACTGTCTTAAGAATGAGCAGTCAAACACATGCATAGTATGTGAGCAATGCGGCCACAAAGAATACAAAATCCAGTACGAATGACTTTTGTTTTATACGTGTGTAATGAATTTTATTAAAACTTTACAATATTTAGCTTCTTAGTCTTTATTCCGGTGGTAATAAGATTGAGGACATCCCACACTCATTCCTTTCTTTTTACGTATAGAACTGTGTTGTATTTATTTCGAAGAACTTAGAATTTGACGTTAAAAATAATTTGTTTAACATTCGTATTCAAAAGAATTTAATGAAGAAGGAATAATAATAATAAAAAAACATCTTTATTCATAAGGTTCTTACATAAGTTAGATCAAAAATAAAAGTTCTCGGAGGAATATTTCATTTTTTCACTCCTGGAAGGAATAATAAATAAAATTGAGTAATCTATATTAATTGGAAAGAACGAAGTAGCCTTCATAGTCTTACCGGCTCTCGGGGAATTTTCCTTGATTTCTCACCAACTTCTCACTGTGAGCCTTCTCCCAATTTCTCGGCGACTCTCGACTACGTGCCATAATATTAGGAAACATTATTTGGCAAATTAATAAAACAAAATATTCATGAACAAACATCACTCACTCTCCCAAGCCTAAATTGAAGTAGGATTCGTTCTTTTCGGATTTCGGATGGAACTCCTTAGTCAGGACCTTCTTCAGCGTGTCGGATGAATCTACAAACTTGTACATGCACTCGTTCAGGGTTTGCATTTTCTCCAGCAGCTCGCTATCGGCCGGGTCCTCCACAAACTTCTCGTTGTCCTCCGAGGCCTTGCAATCCAACAGATCGGGGATGTCCGTCCACTTCAGGTGCGTATTAGTGGCGGCGTGTTTTAATATCTTAATCTTCGGCGCCACTGTTTCCATTATAAATTCGTCGCTCTCCGCTACTTCGTCCGGGGGTCTGTAGTATGGTTGTCTCAGTCCATACATGTGAGCTGGATTGTCTTCGGCCAAACCGTCCTTTGTCTTTGCCATGACCAGCTTAAGTAGACTCTCCAGACCGATCTTGTGGTCGTTCAACAGATGGCGATCCAAAACTGTTATCCTACAATGATTTTGATATGTATGGAAAAGCTTTTACAATATCGCTATATACTTACGAGATAAGATTTATTGAAATATGATATTTTTAACAAAAAACTTCATCTATGGGACAGTATACATATATCATATAAATCTTAACCTTTCTTCGATATATTATTATAAACTTTCTAGCTGATTTGTGTATGATAGTTTATAAATCTCTCGCCCATTAAATGGATTTTTATCATAAATTATTATTTATATTTTAAGCAATGACGCGTTTTATAGAGAAAATCTATGTATATAAAAGAGAGTTGTGTTAGATACACTAATGAGATCTAAGATTTTCGCGAGTCATTTAAATAAAACTAATATATTTCGGAT
>DVQP01000576.1:0-21263 GCA_018231745.1 Danaus eresimus
ACATTAAGAGTTTCCCCATTCACGCATTTGTTTAATTCCTACAGATAGAGCCTTATAAAGTACTATACGCAAGTATTTGAATCTAATTCTTTTATTTCATTTCTGTTGAAGTTGTCGCTACTTAGTTGAATGACCGCTGCAGACAGTAACGTCCAGTCCAATAAATATAATGCTTACAGTACTGCGGTACACGGGTCAATAAAGCTGATCGACCTCACCCGTCTCTTCCAATATAAACCAGTTCCTAGTCCATCGGTCTACTGTAAAGGCCTGGTCACATTAGCTGAATGCTAACGCGCCGGAAGTACCCCAGCCGCTCCCATGGCGTCCGCTGTCCTTGTCACACTGACACACTTATATAATGGATGAATGCGAATTGAATTTATAATATGTTGGTACAAACACAATACGCTACTGATAATACTTTGGAAAATTGTGATGCGCTTGGGACAGGTCTGTTCATCATTATGATGCATTGGTTGGGAGTCCTCACGTTAACGTAACAATATTTGGAAGCAGCGGTCAAGGAAATCACACAAACAAATCAACAAACGCAAAGAGTAAAACCTATACTTATAAAATCTGTTGCCAGGTTGTATGTAAAGTGAGATGAGAGAATGATCAAAAGATGTCTTATTCAATCAATAGCATATGTGGATGTCAGGTAGCGAGAGACAGTCACAGTTCATTTCCCGTAAGAAGAAAGCAAACTGTTGACTTCTCATAATGTTCTGGCTGTGAGACAAACTCTGACTATCTCCATAGGTCTGGAGGGCGAGGCATTCAGCGGCAGCCCTCGCTCGGACAACTACCGGCTGGAGTTCGCCCGCGGACGCTCCCCCCGCTCCCCCCTGCGCACCCCTCACTCCCCCAGCACCCCCCGCACCCCGCGACCACCCCGCCTCACCCCTCGCTCACCCTCCTCCACCTCAGGATCAGAGCTGTCAATAAGACAGCCCATTAAGATCAGGTAGGTCCCAAACACGCTACAAAACATCCGGGCTGGAGTTCCTTTCAGTGTAGTCATTTATTTTATCGCGAACCTCTACGGAGAAGTCCATGTAAGACCGGCGGAGGATTTTATATTTATGTTTTGTTATTTTACAGATTATAAATGCTTTTAGAATTTATGTGCAGTAAGTAAAATGGCAGCCGGGTCTGAAGGGACGTAGAGACTTGTAGACTAATTGCACGAAAACGAACGCTTGCACTAATTTAAGCTAGACGCTAACTCTGACTGAGCTCGGTGTTCAGTTGTGGTCTCTACCATCTGAGCAGCGAGCTCCCGACGCCGCGGTCTAAATCATGATTCTTTTCCCGAAGGTGGTGAAAACGAGTAGCCTTTACTAACTAACAGCCGACCGACGCCGGTGACCGGTGAGTGCTTACTAAAGCTTGTCCAGTAGGAGATGCCGCCACCCCGTACGATCTGTCGGAATGTCCGTACCCAGTCTGCATGACCTGCATGAACATGGACATGCATATGTACCTGTAGAACGGAGACGTTTCATGATATTTTTGCATGTGTTAAGACACTACTAGTTGACTGGAAAAAACTTTTAATAAAATCTTTACATACAAAAACATACATTTGACTTTGGACTTCCGCGGACCAGTTCATATAGATATATGTAATTTTTAACCAGTGAGCCGCACATCAAAGATATGACGAAGGAAGAGGATGCAGTGGAGACAGCTATCATACCGACCATAAGACCGGGCCGGCCGGGCCCGCCGGACCGCTCGCTGGCAGTGCGCTGAAGACGATGATGATGAAGAATCTCCGAGCGTCCATACTCTATAGAGTCTTGATAAAACACGAAATTGTTATTGTAATTAAGCGTAGTAATAGTTATCACCGATGCAATAATTACCGTCTTCCGTGTAAGCAAAATATTAGAGCTTTAATCTAGACTAAACTGAATTACTAACTCGTAGACTTGTCGAAGGTGCTAGGGTCCTGCATCGAGTCTGGCCACCGCGCGCTGTGTGTCGATGCTATATCCTTGTTTCTAAACAGACCGCCACTGCTTATTTGTCCATGTTTCCCCGACTGATATAGTTTTAAGGCCGCGTGTTATCCGACGTGTAACTGTCGCGTCCACGAGCCAGCACTTTAGCATTTTGACCGACTAATGAGGCTTTTGATCGATGGTCCACATGACCCTTCCAGCAGCCCTGTATAACTTCCGCTCCCGCGTGCCGCCGCCCATATTTTTCCATGGTTATACTCCTTTGTTTCGGAGCGCGTGGTTTTGTTTGTAAATAGTTTTAAGGAAGGCAATTCTTTGGTGCAATATTCATATACAATCCGTAACGTTTTTTCCCTCGACTCGTAATAGTGTGCTGTAATTGCTCAAAGTACTCTAACTCAAGTATCTAGTTACTTTATATTTGTATTTAATCGGGGTAAAGAAACCCTTATTTATTTTATTTGTGCGTCTTTTTTTAATATATAACGTATCAATAGGATGGTATACATATATAACTTAGAGTAAGCGCTGTACATAGGAGTGAATGTATATTTGTGAAGACGTCTCTAATAAACATTGGTACTTAGAAAGCATTTTTATTTGATATACTTTAAATACTCGTATTTTTCCTAAAATTTCATTAAAATCTAAAACAAACAATTTTCGCTGTCAATAAACTCACGCTTTAATGCTAGCATATACAAATTAATTCAAATGATTGATGTGTTCAGAGCAACGACCTTAAATTACTTCGACTCCTTATAAAGTGGAGCAATGGAAGGTATTAGTACAATGATTATACGTAAACTTACAAAGGAATATATAAAAATTGAGTTATTATAGAAACATTTCGATAGATTGAACAAAACCAAACTTTTGTATAGAATAAACACAATGCCACAGTTATTCACAACTTAATGGTAAAAAATCAGACATGCGCAAAAGAACAAAAAGAAAAACTGAAGTAGTTATAGACTGCTGGACTTCAGTCACGTGACGGATTCGAAGGGTGAACGCTGTGTCGGAGGCGGTCCAGAAGTTTGGGAGACAAAAGTTTAATAACTATAAAACGTTACGAAGACGTCATCTTAAAATCAATATTACTACTGTGTTTACATGGTAGCTGTTCTAAAAACAAGCTTACTAGTATCACTGGAAGAAGCCGCCGTTTTTGGCGGGAAGACAGCATCGTGGAGAGAACCATAAATCTGTTGCCGGAAGTGCCATCGTCGGCGCCAATTTTGCCCGTGACGCTGAGCGATCGCGGCCACGGAACTCCACCGGGGAGCCGTCGGCAGCAGATGACCCCATCACGAATGAACAAACCGGACAACGAGCTCCGAGAGACCCTCGAAGATAGAGACCCCAATAAACTGAATCAACACATACAGGTCGGGCCTTTCAGTTTCTATGGCGTATGGCAATGCATTGATTGCTTTGTTATGTGATTCTTTTGAATTGAAATAGGGTAAATACATACAACCTTGAAATACTCCAACGCTAACGAAACGTTTGCCCTGAACACATTGCGATACAAAACAAGGCCGGACACACTTTAATAATTAATTTAAGTTACATACAACATATAACAAACACTTCTTACTGCAGTGGTTTTAATTATGTACGTATTAAATATGCTTCGATATAGCTTCTTCATGTGGCTATGCAAGTTAGAAATAATTTCTTTTAATTCTACATATGCCGCCTTCGCCACGGTTTTTCACGCCCACCAAATTTTTGGCCTCTCTGTTCATAATTACAAGTTGATAGTCAATATCCATGGGAATGGTGACCGAGATATTCTATCTGATACTTTTTTAAGGTTGGTCTCAATATCCATAAACATACTGCTGGACTTTTATTTCTATTTCTCTTCACCCAACTAATGAGCAGCATCCAACGCTTGTGGAAAAATTGTGATTACATACATTTAGCCCAACGTTAAGAAAATATCTAGAAAGAAGCTGCAGGTAGCTTTAAAGTAACGTAATAAGGACACCTGATGACCCAACCACAGATAGACCCTATAGACCATATAGACCCTACCACAACATAAATATTTTCTCATTTTCTTTATTGACTATCGGGTAAATATAGAAAGGAAGAAACAAATGATTACAAAACAAAATCCTTATCGAGGTTCGTTATCAAAGTAACTCCTAGACATACTTATTATCCTTTATTTTTAATAAAATATAATCCTACTCCAGTTATAGAACTTGTTTTTCGTATCAGTTGGCTTTCAAAATTCCAGTTTCAGATAAATGAAAAGCCATACAACTTTATCACGTGCCTTGTTATACAAAGAATAATATATAATTTGTATTACAGATAAGAAAGTAATATTTTTTACCAAGTATATAATAAAGTAAACGTAAAACATAAATTTACACGAGTGAATGCAATTAAGCTAATTTTCTTAACAAACCCGTGCAGTCAACACGCTAGCAACGGCTGAAAACCTCACAAACTATTCTGACTGACCACGGGGTCCGTATGACATTTAATATTTGAGACAATTATCACAATCTACCTCCCGATTAATGTCTTCTGTCGGTTCAAAGATATGTTTATTATGTTTATGACAAGACGTCTCAATCCCTACAGCCAATAACATTAATACCCGTGACTTTTTTAAACAAATTACTTTAATTAAGATTTTATTTAATCAAAGAAAAAAACTACTTAAAATTAAGGACATTACAGATATCTGTGAGCCTGAAAATTGTCTATTCCTATGACGTTAGTTTATGGCCGTGAAAAATCTTATAGCATTCCTATGAGACGAATTGATTTTGATAATAAATAAATCGATGAGTATATACGGCCGCTTACATTTAATTAAGGAACCCAAAGTAGGTTCAGACGAAAATGAAAACATGTGCCATTTAGGATCGCGTGACCAGCCAAGGGCGTGCGGACAACGAATGGACCTCTACAAAATTGTTTTAACCGAAACTTATCAGATTTTCACCTTCATAAATCATAACTGGGCTTCGTACTGGTAGTTTGGTAACGCAAATATTTTATGTTGAAAGTAATATGTTAATTTAGTGAAGGAGAAGGCGCGCCTGGGCGTTCCATTCACAATAAACTAAGTCAAACATATTTCAGTTGTTAATTTAATCGAACGATGTTAAGCGACCATTAGGTTTAACCATACTATTCTTGAGGACATTTCTAAAAGTTAAATAATTTTGTTCAAGACATTTCATATGTAACATCCCACTGCATGTCAGGTTACAGCTCTGCTGTGTATAAAAAGAGAGGTCAAAGGAAAGTCTAGGAGTTGTCAAGAGCAAAATAATTTACAAAATAGTAAAATCCTTTGTATATGACGTGAGTACAGAATAGATTTAACAAAACAGATAGTCTGGGACGACATCATCGGCGAGCCAGACGGCGCCCGCAGCCCGGAGTGCGCGTGGCGTCTCAGCCACATCTGCTTCCGACACACGAGGAACCTGTGCTACACACTCCTGGCTGTAGTCGCCGCGCCGCCCTGCGCCTTCATACTTGGATGTGGATTTGCCTGTTTAGCTTTTGAGGTATCCTAGACTCCATGAACACTCGATAATATTTGCTTCAACTTCAACAACGGCAAATAACAATTATTTCCTCTTCCAACAAAACAATAAAATGTTCTTTTACATATTTAATGATTGAATAACAGATAACCATCGGCGGTTAATTTGCTTTCGGTTAATTTATGTCGAGAGTTTATTGAAATGAAAAATTGCTTAACACAAAATTTAATATATATGATTACATACTGAATTTCATCAGCAAATCTGGTGTACGACACCGTGCCTGCGCTGTGTGAAGATCTATTTCGCTACACTCCGGACCTTGGTGCAGTCGTGTATGGCGGCGACGGTGGCGCCCGTGACGGAAGCAGTCGGTCATATATGTCGACACATTCGCGTCAATGTCAGACGAGACGCGCCCGAAGAGCGGGATTTATTGATAGTGTAACGTTCACAATTTAATAATTTATTATTACGTAAATTGTCATTAAGTAATTTGAAAATATTAAGGAGTACAAAAATATGCATACGCTAAGTACAATTATGTCCTTATAAAAAATATACATATATTTAGATTATTCTATGACATTTAAATTTGATTAATGCGAAAACTATGTTATGTTGCATTTATTGTTGGATTTTTTTTAAGATATTTTAATTAACCGCATGTGCCTTTGATGTAATGAGTTATATGTCAAGATGTTGCTTATATTAAACACTATTTATGAGTAATACTATACTTGTAATAAAAAAAAAACACATTGTTTGTACTTCTTATCACCTTTTATTTTTAAAATATATTGAATAAAAAAAAATTTGCATTACTATATTCTATTTAAAAAAAATCACAGACCTAATTTGAAGTTTTATCTGTGTCTGAAGTAGTCGTTGGCGGGAAATATTAATTGTTATATAGAGCGTTACTAATTAATGTGTTTTTAACTTAACTAAAAATAAATACTTACGTTTTTATAGTTTCTTTAATATTCATACATAAAATGAGTGAGACCACAATTAATGTGGATCAAACAAATGTTGCAGCATCCACAAGTGGACGTACGGACGAAAGATTTGTGATTGCAAAATGCTACAGGTAACAACAAAATAATAACATAAAATGACTTTCATTATAATTATTATATTTAAAATAACTGTTGAAGAAACACTGAGAGAGAGGATACAACAGACGGTAAGCAAGAAACCACCGAGGAAACTGATAATGAAGAGGTAAAATATTTGAAATTACTCAAGCCATTACAGTATTACACGAATAGTACATACTTCGAAATTCGTCGCCCTTATTTCTTAATAGCAACAACCTCAATGTTGAATTACAAAATACTTTACTTAAATCATATGTATCACGCGCCTTAATATAATGTATTGTTGTAATAGAAAAGCTTGGAAATAAAACTAATTTAATTTATGCTTAATACTTCATTAAAAATCGTCCTAAAAATCATTTGTCGCTTCCATTACGATTTTACCACTAGTATTATTTATATCTTCGTATTTAATAACACCAATAAAACTTACGTATCTAATGTATAAATACTTTTATGTGTTTAAAACTCCATATTGGTGTTCATATCGTTAAAATGTTGACTCTGATCCTAATGATAATAATAACGATGTCGATCCGTCAGTGTATACTAACAGTGTGCTGTAGAGCGGGCAGGCTGGGAGCCGCCACCTACACTGTAGGGACCGGAGAGGTGAGTCGATAGAAAGTAAATAGTCCGTATTGAGAAAGAGAATAGTCCGTTAACAAGTCAAACGAACGAATATATATCATTGATATTAACTATTATTACAACATTTAAATACATTTAACGCAAACACATCATAAGGCTGTAAATTTACTCTAAGATAATTATTTATTTATGTATGAAACAAACATAGCAATAGTTACAAAATTAATTATGATTTTTAAAATTAAATATCATTAAGAAAATGTAGGATGAAGAATACAAGGCCAGGTTTCAGGACGACAGGATATGAACCCGCTAGCTCCAGGAGGTGGGGGTCAAGTTACTTAATGACTATTTAACCCGAACTGAAATCCCTCTCTTGTCGATACATTAGTAATTTTCATTTAAATATTAGCTCAATATTGCTTTCATGTAAAAAAAAAACAATGATGCGTGTTTAAGTGAAGCTCAAACATAAGTATGAATCAATGGTCACTAGTTACACATACTGGAAGAGATCGTGGATCGTCCGCCGGATCACCAGCTGTTCCAGGCGTTGTTCCACCAGACGGAGCCGGTCAGGGTGGTGGTGGACGGCAAGGCTCAGGCCTCCTTCATCACCGTTCTCAAGAGACTGGTGTTCAGCGACGAAGCTGAAGCCAGGTGCAAGCTGGACATGGTTTCCGCCAAGGAATACAGTGCGTTGGCAATAAAGCTATACACGTCCATCCAGATATTATTACCTTTATTAATTAATAATAAATACGGTTGATTCAAACTCCCATTGAACTCCGTTGCACGAATGTTATCTTCAAAGATTTCGAGGCATGTAAGCGTCGTGTTTTCTCCCTCTCCCTCCCCCACGAGCCCGCCAACTGTTCCGACGAGGAGAGGACTCTGTTCTTGCGGACGGTGGTAGACTTTTCCCAGACTCAGACCGTCCACGCGCTGGGCGCCATGCTCAGGTACCTGGACCTGAACTGGTCCCACTGGAGCATGAACCCCCACAGCAGACCGGAATGCCTCAGCTTGAAGAGAATATCTTTGTGAGATTCCCTTTAGTATTGTTAACTTGAAATAATATGTATTAATGTTGAAATTCTTAAGAAGCCATTAACGATATTGTAAATGAAAAATTCTGTCATGCCTGGATGTAAATCCCTACTGTCGCGCAAAAACTGCTGAAGGGATTTTGTCGAAACAATGTAGCCTGTACATCAGAATAACGTTTGCATCTATCACACAAAGTTCCAGGGAACGCGACTAGTTGTACTTTCTATGAAGTCATTTGTCAGCAGGTCCTTACTAGTTACTGCCAACCATATCCGATTCATTCACTTCTTCATGACCCTGTTGCCAAGTTCAAGACGACGTCGCGGTTCTTTACTAGCTGATGATAAAAACTAACTAAAATAAAATTCCTTAACATAAAACTAATATTTTTCGGACTTACATTCTACGTGTTTATAATTATTTTTGACTACATACTCCCGACGTTTCGGTTATTTTCCAGTAACCGTGATCACTGCCAGACGAGATGGGAATGTCTGTCAGTTGGTCTTGTTATTTCTCATCTACCGTCAACATTTTCTTAATTTTCGTGGCGTCCGGCTCCAGGCGGCTGCAGAATGCGCCGACTGTGTGTCGAGGTCTCTTGGACCCCTTAAACTTTTGTTACCTTCCGAACTTCCCTGAACAGACAAGACATCGTATCAATAGACGACGACACGTACAAAGGACTCCAGATCTTCAGTTCTCTGTCTCACCCCAGCGGCTTCAAGAGAGGAGTCCGAGGGAGCAACAAGGAAGGACTCAGTCTCCTTCAGCTGTTCAGCAAATGTTCCTCCAAAGTTGGTCATCGGCGTATGAGGTACACACTTATGACGAGATGACGTCAATGAGTTTGTTATAAGGCTTCCGTTCCCATAAATGATTCAAAGCAGTCTTGTAAGGAAATTCAACTCAGCTTTTTGGTGCCATTTCTATTATTTTTTCTATAATACATCCTGCTTCAGTGGATTTGAGTAAAAACATACTCTCAAATCTGGTCAAACGAGAGAAAATTCTAGGACAAGAATTTGTTTTTTTATCAGAGTTTTCCTGCGCCACCCAACGACGGACATGACGACTTTAAAGAGACGACAACAAGCAATCGCCTTTCTCCTGAGACCACAGCATGACTCCCTGTGCAGGAATATATGCGCGTCACTGAGATTTGTGAAAAACGTCAATGTAACTAGGACCTCTGGGAGCGTGCCGTAGTCAGCCTGGCCGTGCACGGATTATACAGCGTCGTTTATGTTTCAGGGCATCCTCACTAAAATAAAAGCATTATCAGCTAAGCCGTACCAATGGAAATCCTTGTACAACGTAAGATATCAAGTCTTTACTCCTTATATGTCTTAGCCACTGGTCTTCTCCGAGCCAGTCTCTCCCTCCTCCTACTCTCTGTCTAAAACACTCCCTCATCTCTCGTCACCTCTCCATCCACCAACATCTACACTCATAGCTTTCTCACTCGTATTAATTCCATACTCGCACTCCTCCCCCCGTCTCACTTCCCGACCCCTCCATCCAATCATTCATTCCACTTGCAGGTCTCTCAATCTGACCGGAGCTCACTTTTCTCACTGAACCCACATTACCTCCTCTACCCCGAAGCTCTCTTGTTAAATCTCTTTCTTTGTTTCATAATCTTTCCAAACCATCTCTTCCATCTCTCTTGTAGCTTAGATAGCTTAGCTTAGATTAGCTCTTCTCTTAGCACTGCAACTTCATGTTAGAGATCACTCATTGCTTATATTTTATTCATAAGTTATAAGAATCTTAATTTTAATATAATTCCCACGGACCGCTTTCACAGACTCTATACCACGCGGTGCTCATATGCGAAATGTGTGAAAACACAAACACCGAGTATTTGGAACAGTTAGCGTGTTCTGACACGAACAAGCTGTACGAGGTAGCATACATAGTGTACCACAACATAATTATTATCTGTCAAATGACACAAGGTCCATTATTGTTTGTTGTGGTGCAGATGGCGCTCTACATGAATAGGATCATAGACTTCGAAGCTTCCAAAACTGAAGGGAAATTCACGGTGAAGGCGGGCGTCGACTCCGAGCTCGACATCAGTGAGTCCGACACCATGAGAACTGGCTCAGTACAGACATGCCGGGGCCAGGACGTAGCCTCGGACGCTGTGTGGGGGAGGAATAATGGAGTGTTGACTGTTATAAAGAGAAACAGACGATGGCGAGTCTCCACGGCCTGATGACGGAGACGGCGAAGGTGGAGCTGGAGAAGCTGCCGAGCTACATCGAGGAGTGCACCATGATGTACATGCCGCACCTGGGCTACCTGCTGGGGGTCCGGGTGTGGAGGGACGACCTCACGCCCGGGGACAAGGAGCTGCAGCACATGAGGTTCATGGTACGGACGCAGCACAGCCCTGGGACGCGCCGCCACACTCACATGTAAACGATTGCTAAAAGTTTCAGAACAACGACTACATACACTACAAGAGCAAAGGATGCGAGGGTGAGGCTGGACGCTATCTGAGACATCTCTGGAGTCGGGTTCTATGGCAGTCATTGTAAAGCTTATGATATTGTCCTCATGTCGTGCAGAGCTGGACGTGTTGCTGGGCGACACGTACCCGGAGGTGGCGGCTCACGAGACACGCATCATGATGAGGCTGACGGCCGTGCTGCTGGAACACCTGCACACACTCAGCGACCTCGTGGACCGCTGCGCTGAGCTCGACTGGTGACTATCGATCCCACCTTCACCTCCATTTACTAGAGGAGCCGCAGGTCCGAACCTTGTTCGTGTCGTGTCAGCTCAACATTGATTCAATTTCAAAACATTATACAATATTGCAATTTATTGCTCGGCTCGTCTATAGCCACTGACGGCGATAACAATCATCCAAGTTAAAATGTATATCATAACAGATTAAACCGCTAAATCTATTATTTGTAGTGTGATGACGATATCGAAGGTGTGCAAGGAGTACGGCTTCGTCCAGCCGTCGCTGACCGAGGAGAAGAAGCTGGTGATACAGCAGGGCCGGCACCCGCTGCTGCTGGCGGCCGGCGAGCCCGCCGTCCCCAGCGACCTGCGCTGCTCCGAGCGCCGCGGATACATCAAGATCATCAGCGGCCCCAACTCCAGCGGGAAGTCCGTCTACATCAGGCAGACCGGTGCGCCATACACCGACACCGACAACTCGACACGCTTGCTCAATAGATAACCACTAAGCTTCAAAGCGCCCGCGGTACATATGTACACGAAATCATTTTCAAACAAATCATTAAATCGGGGTCCAGACCAGACATATTTATATATTCGCGAATTTTAAAGTGCGTTGTGCTGATAGAGCTGACGGTTCCTTGGGCAACCGACATCCCGAAGGCCATGCCATCACGCTCAACAAGTATTACGAGCTCACCAAGCGGCCGTCCCTAAGGTGCGCCAGGCGCCAATGGGAGTGAGGATATCACCGAAGTGTGACAAGGAGCATGGGGGGTCAATAGTTTAGTGACGTCAAATATAAAATTCTAAATTAGTAAAACGCAAAGTTAGGATGGGAGTACAAAATTTAAAAGAAAATTAAATCATGCATAAATTAAAAAAATGTGTGACGTCACATCGGGAGGGGAGAAGTTATAAATATTTAGTAACTTGTGACACGGAAGGGGGAAGGTTTTAAAAGTCCTAAAATTCGTGGGATGGTGTATGAATGGCCTCTAGCGAACTCACTGAAAATAGGTTCGTTTTAAATTTGTACGCGATAGAAATGGCAGCGAGAGGTAAAACACGCAAATCTCTCTACAAGCTGCAAAAGACCTGGGCCTGTCCAGAACTAATAACAATTCATTAATGGAACGTGCACCGAAGGCAAGCCTAGCAGGTTCGTTACAAATGAGGTCAGGCAGAGAGAGGAGCCTAGATGGTGCAGGTGAGGCCCCCAAAAGCCTACACCTGGGAAGTCCCAGACACTCTTTAGGCTCCTCTACCTGCTACGCGACGTCCCCGGCATCCGCGCGGTGAATTCATTTAATTCTGAGGGGTTTCGTTTCATTAATATTTGTGGCGATTTTTTTTTTATTTCAATAATTTCAC
The DNA here is from genome assembly GCA_018231745.1 of Danaus eresimus. NCBI lineage: Eukaryota > Metazoa > Arthropoda > Insecta > Lepidoptera > Nymphalidae > Danaus > Danaus eresimus. The sequence continues at coordinate 12,322 of DVQP01000576.1, forward strand.
CGTCTCCTAGAACGATGTTAGTAAAAAGACACATATGGTATTGGCTGTAACCCCCCAACTCAGTGTAGAATGTCCTAGCCACGATCCTGAATGTCCCAGGTCTGATAGTGTACTTGGCGCACATCGGAAGCTTCGTGCCGGCGGAGAGCGCCACCGTGGGCGTCGTTACTCACATATTCTCTCGGATCCAATGCACGGAGAGTGTCGCCACACACATGTCGGCCTTCCTGATAGACCTCCGGCAGGTAGGTCCAAGGATATTATAAGGGACTTAACACGAACCTGTTCGTGGGACTTCACGCGAGAGCTATACGTAATTGTAAATCTTAGCACGTGATAGTTCTCGACGTAGGTTTTCCGCGACAGCTGCCCTCGCCCAATCCCGTGCTCCTAATCATCAAATCGTCGACTCGCACTTCCAGATGTCGCTAGCTGTCCGCACGTGTTCCAGCCGGTCGCTGGTGTTGGTGGAGGAGGCGGGGGCGGGTACGGCGGCGGCGGGAGGGCTGGCGCTCCAGGCGGCCGCGATACACTCGCTGACGTCACTCGCGCCCTTCACCCTACTCGCCACACACAGCGACCTCCGACCATACGTCATAGACAACACGCGAGTCACGTTCATGGTGAGGGTGAGGGACACGCCCGCACCACCTGGCACCGTTCACCAGGGCTACTGACACGGTTCAGGGGACAACAGATTCTATCCTGCTGTTATTATATTCTTCTCCACCCTCGTCCACGCTGTATGTAACCCTTCACCGTACACTTCCATGGGTCAGTACATGGACTACGTGATCCGAGACGGCGAGCCCGTGTTCCTCTACCGGGCGGTGGAGGACGACGGAGGCCGGGCGGCGAAGACCGAGGAGCCCCTGGCGCTGCAGGTGGCGGCATCTAGCGGACTACCGGCCGGGGTGCTGGATAGGGCACGGGACGTACTGAACGCTATACGAGTGAGTCTGTCCCATTACCACCACGACGACGACGGAAAATACTACAATATAGGATAAGATTCATCGAATTCTTCTTACAGAGTAACTCGTTGCCGCAACACAACAAGAAGTTGGCGGAAAAACTGAACAAAATGACTGAAATAATAAAACACGAACTACAAGCGGACGATATTTAATGACAACAAGCGGCCAGCTCGGACACACCGCGAGTAGAAAAACATGTCAAAATATAATGATCCTTACACACTAATGTTGTTGGCCTTGTATGGAATGTGCGGCGCAGACAGACAGACGCGCGGCCTCGTACATTAAATAAAAAATATATTAACATCTATTTATAACATGGTTTCATATAACATCTTCATATACAACACATCACTACAGCTGTTATAACAAAGCTTCAGCTAATATAGCTTATACCAGCTCAGCCCTGGCTCATTGCGGAGCACGGCGGAGCCTTAACGAACAATATATAATAATTTTAAGATTCAATACGAATGTAATAATAAAAGTAAAACAACCGAGCATGTACCACAGCGTGACGGATGTGTTCCTAACACCTAACGTAACACTCCCATCGCTTCTTGTCCCTCATCTCTGGTATCTCTTCACCTCCGTATCTTCCTCCTCTACATATTCTTCATCTTCCTCATCAGCTCCTCCAGGTCCTCCTCGGCCGCCACCGCCGAGCTGGTCTCCGGTGTGCTGCTGTCTCCTGCCATAGCATACGCCACCTACACACGTTATAATATAGTTTAGCAATTTCTTAAACTGCAATATTTTAATTTGTTATTTTATAATATGACTAGCTCTGCCTGCGACTCTGTCCGTGGAGTATATTTAATACAAATTTAAAATATCTCTTATACAAAGTCTCTTTGATATTTATTACATTGTCTCTTTACAAAAACCGGCCCAGTGACCATTTTATATACAATAATCTGATTACTAGAACATTCCAAAACATTCTCGTTTATATTTTTATTTACAAAAATTGACAATCGTTTCGTCCGCTCGTCACGAGATGGCGCTGCCGTCTCGAAGCCGAGAACAAACTACAATATTTTCTACATTCCATGCGGCACTTTAAGCCTGCGCGACAATTTCATGTAGGTATTTATAAAGTCGACGCACCTGAACTCCTTCCACAAGCTTCAATCCTGTAGACTCTTCTTCAGGAGAGTTCTCATCCACCAAACTGATGCCTGGTGTTAAAGAAATCCCCGATTTAGTATAAAATTGCAATTTAAATCGAACTATTAACAATGTTGGAACTATAATAATGTATCCTGACCCCACTCGTTGTCTTCGTGTAAGGGCGCGGGGTCTTCCGTGACCTCGGTGGCGAGCTCCACCGCGGGCCTCGACGAGTACTCCGACTGTCGCTGGCGGCAGAACGAGTCGTCGCACTGAGGGTTTGGCTGCGGAGAGGGAACTGGTCAAGCTCAAGGCCGCGATACCAGAACATATAATATGTGTAACGGCTACCTTCAAACTCATCCGAGGAAAGTAGTCAGTCATAGCGCTGTAACCCAAGTAGTGGGACACGTTACCGAAACTCAGCAGATGCTTCAGCGCGTTCTGAACTGAAAGCAGACACAATGTATCAGAACATCAAGATTTACAATCCGCTTCAACTATGATCGGAGTGTTGTAATTTGGTAGTACCGAGGAATCCGGCCACTATGCCCATGGTGGTGGGGAGCGAGGCGGCGCACACTCCATCACGCTTCAAGGTCTTCTCGTCGATATTAGACGCCACCACCAGCGGCGGCGCGCACTGGACACCATGATATAAGATAAAAACAACACCCACAAACCTAGTGCTTGACAGAACACATGATAGTTCACTTGGAGAGGTTACTGAAACTGTGCCGCGTATTATATTGGAAATATATTATGTACTAGACTTCAGAGTTACAGATTTGAAATGTGTACACGTCTCATACAGAATACTTTACAGAAACATAGAACTTTACAAAAAAAGTAGACTTGTACAAAATTATACAAAAATTTTTGGTATGACTATATGTGTCTCTCTGTCTTTGTCTAAATAAAAGTATATTTACCGCAAAGCAGGCAGTCTCCCCCGGAATAATAAACTGTATATGTCCAGAGACAGCATTCTCGCTAACACCAGACTCAAACCACTTCTGATTGAGTTCATTGCAGGCCATGTTGATGGCCATGCGAGCCTCGAAATTATCTACACAGCTCAGCACAAGGTCTACAGGGCCATTGGTTAAGCTGCCTGTTCTGTGGGGGACAAAATATTTAATATATGACAACACATAAAAAAGGAAATCATAATTGACATCATTTAAAAATACCTAATAGTATCACAGAAGTTTTGGAAGTTGTCCACCGTGGTGATATTATAGTTGAATGCATCAATGGCCACGTCAGGGTTGATAGCTCTTAATGTGGCTGATGCTGCATCAACCTTACTCAGGCCGGCTTGATGTGGTTGGAAGAACAGACGGTTCATGTTTGCCAACTCCACTTTGTCATAATCAAAGAGAATTAACTGGAATAATAATATATAATAAAACATTATTATTCTCTTTGTATAATAATATAGAGAAAATTTGTACCATTCCATTGCTGGACTTAGGTCACCACATAAGATTTAAAGGAATTGTTAATAAGCAAAGAATTTTGTTCATAACATAAAGCTAAAATCATATATCTATATATCCACATTGTTCCAGTAACCTTTCCAATGCCACATCTAGTCAACATCTCTGCTGTGACACTGCCGACTCCACCCACACCAACTACAGCTACTGACATCTCACGGATCTGCTCATAGTTGTTCACTATCCCCATACGCTTTAAAGCCATGAGTCGACTGTCAATAAAATAAATTAATTAATAACAATATCAAACAAAGTTCATTTATGTAATCTATTATCTTCCAAATGACCAGAAAATCCATGAAAGAATTTGCAGCCTCTATTGACAACTACAATATTTGTTGTTTATCTTTTAAATGTATTGTTTTTTCCAATATGTTAATACAAACCATGTGTAAATAAATTAACCACAGATGAAAAGGTTTAAATTAATTTAACAATTTAATAAATAAATAATAAATAGGCTTCATATAACATATGCTATGAATAAACAATTTACCTGTAGGGATTGGAATCTACTACTTCCGAAGACATAACTTCGATTTTTTGTCTGATTGCTCCAACATTTCCCTGTACTGCTGCGAGTTTAGCTTCCAATTCGGACACTTTCTTCTGCAATTCTTCTATAGAAGACATTTTTAATTCAATATATAAAACTTTCACGTCGATACTAAATATCGAATTTCGCACAAACTCAATGACAAATGATGAACAGCTGACACGTTGACATATCGGCCACGGGAGTTAACGCGTTCTACATAAGAATTGTTAATTTTTTTTTATGATCTTATATTATCTACTAATAAAATATATTTTTTGAGTTTTTGTCATCGAATGAAACAGAGTTTTTAATTTCTATAAATAACAATAGGACTTTAAGAATCTAAAAGTAGAATTGCTTAAACGGTCTCAAAGGTTTGTGGAAGGATAATGTAAGTAAGGAATAAACAAAATAGAGTCACAAAGATTTGCAGAGTAATTTATCAAGGTCAAGGACAAGACGCGGATTTATTAAAAATTACATGGTAAAAATGTATTTCTTCGATAGCAAAAAATTAGGAAATCAAATATAAAGGAATTAGCTAATGAAGTACACGAATGCAAAGTAAAATCAGTTAAGTACCAGCATCAATAAACCGGCGATCGCTTGATATAAAAACAAGTGATGGACACAAATCAGCCCAAATTAATTTCTAAAAGTGTGATGAGAACCTTCACTCAAAACGAATGTTTTATAAGATTATAAAATATAATACAACTAACCTCATTATAAACTGATCGGATGAAATATCAACCACATTCAACAATAGATTTTACACAGTAAATAACCGATACGCACTTGCAAGTTTTTGTTACAAAATCATGAATATGACACCTTCCGTTCAATAAATATACACAGATTAAAACTATTATAATTTCGGATTTAGTACGCGATTTTTTATTCCTTTAAAACTACATCTCGTCTGCCCGTGATCATGGTTGCTCTAAAGTAACCGTAACGTTGGGATTATGTAGTTTTAAAGTAATAAAAAATCGAGTAGTAAATCCGAAAATATATTAGTTTTTTTTAAATGACTCGCGAAAATCATAGATCTCATTATATACACAGATTCATTAAACATAATTTTCATGGCTACGGGAATGACGTTATAAGATAAAAATAAAGACAAAGTAAAACAATCCTAGTCAGGATGATACAACGTTTGCACTTCAAACAACTTTCATCTATGTTGGCTGCAAGCTCTGCCCCTAACACATATATAATACAAAGATCACAGTCAAGAAAACCTTCCCTGTATTACACTATAATAATTCTCCCTTTCCATGGAACTTTCGAAACTAACGATCTGTTTTACAAACATCCTTTTGTGCTAAATTCCTTATTTACCCTTAATATACAAACCATTTTATCTTTAGAAAAATCTTTTCGTCACAAATACTATTATAAATGTTATGTTCAATACTATTCCTAACATTCAAGTAATGTATGACTCACAAACTTTATATCCGTGGTAAAATATTATTCCTAAAACCTTTCAAAAAATAATGTATTATTCAAACTTTATCTGCGTGAATTCATGCTGCAATGATTGTGGCAGGGAGAATTTTGTATTACATTTTCATTATATTATATATAAAAATAAATCAAATCAAATCGACATCAAAAAGAATATTATCCGAAGTGTTTAAGAAAAACAAGAACATTTTTGTCAGCATCCGCTAGAACAAATATTAAATAAAGTGATTCTATTTGATACCGAGGTTAGGGGTTTTAAAACTATGAGGAAACTAAGAGAAACTTATTTCACCTTGTTAACAACATTAATAATTAAAAAAATGCTTTCTTAAAAAAAACACATTAAAAATTACTATCAAAGTGAAGATAAAGTTAAATGCATTATATAATTGTCACATCTTATGAATGGCATTGCAAATATTTCTAAACATTTTCTTAAATCATAAAAGTCAAATTTTTGTCTGGAACTTTATCCACTGAGACATGGGAATGGTCTCCAGGACATATATAAAAGTATTTCCAAACAACAACAACGTACCCAACTCTCGGCGCCATCTAGAGTCAGCGCACGTGACCTCACACGATGTGACTACAGTGCCTTGATCCCGTCAGGAAAGTCTGGAAGTTAGAGACAACGTATTTGTCTATGTCTTGTTCTGTTACTAGGTATATTACTGTAAATTTCCATAAAATGTATTGAACAGTTTGTAAGTGGACGATGAATAAACACTGAGAGAACTTACTTACAAAAGTTGGTATTAAATACCTATAACATTATTTTGACAGTAAAATCCCTACGAACACCAGCACACCGCAAATGTTAACAATTTGCTAAGAAAATATTAATGTAAATTCAATTATTAAATGTAATATAAAGCTCGACTTGGAAATATAACAGAATATCAGCGAAACGAATTAATAATTAAAAAAATACTAGTCAAACGAATTGTAAAGTAATTCGACAAAAAATATAGGTAAAGTAATAATTTTATAATAACTTTCAGGTTCTACGTAGCGACAGGAGACTCACTAGTTAAAGCTCAGAGTTCGGTAAAAGGAAGAAAACTGAGCCTTATTAATTATTTGACACCGTGTTTAAAAGTAGAGGCGGGAAGCGCAAGACGTGCTGCTGGCTGCTCATGATTAAGTTATATCAACATTATGCATAAAAGCTAGATGCTAGACGAACACACAATTAAAATAATGATATACAGAAATCTTGGCCGATTTTAAATACAGATCAGGAGTTTCTGGCAAATGTTGAAATAAACATGGCCGCTACAATCCCAGGCCTTGAAAGTTTGACGTCAGTATTCTTTACACTACTTTTATTTGTTATATTGTTCTATAAAATAAAGAAGTAACGTAATAATTGGATATGACGAGTCCGGAGTGCCGCACACTTCCTGCTAGCATTACATCCCTTCTTTGAACTGTCATTTACTCGAATAACAACTAAACTTAATTAGATTAACTTACTGAAGTTACAGCCCGGAGTCTAGACTCGAGATCAGTTTAGTTAATTATTACTATAATTATTTAAATGTAAATTACAGCGATTATTGTAAAGAGGTATAAGATCCTCGGCACTCCGACAAAAAACGGTGCTATGGGTTCATGATATGTGTTTGTCTTGACCGCTCTTGTTCCGAAACGGACGAACTAGATTAATATTTTAAGGGTTTTCGGTAACGTTACGACGCTGAACTTGAGCTGCTGCTGACCTACCATTTCAAACAAAGTGTCATAAGTTCATTTCTTTGTATATTGTCTGTTTTATCAATAACGTCCAACGAGAATTGTTTTCGCTATTTCTTTTACAACTGACTGTTGTACAAGCAAACGAACGCTGCAACCGAACTGTGTAATGAAACAACATTATATTTATATTAAAATTGTGTAATTAATGTCAGTTTAACTCCAGAGAACATCAAACGCACGTGTTTTAAGTGAGAGATATAATAATTATTAACAATATAAGAATAACAAATTAATTCGTTTCAATATTATAAAAAGGAGATCATTTAGAATGCGGTGTGCATATTATTAGCATAAAATAAAACACGATGCCGACGTATAAATTCAAACTTTCATATTTCCTCGGCGTCCAACACTTCTACGGGAAGGTATCTCGACTAGGCTTATAGGGAAATAAAGGATAATAAATCGCTAAGGGACGAAAGTTCCAGAAAATTTGATGTACTTTTTCAAATTAGTCCATAATTTGATATTTTTTGATAATTAGCGGCGATCGTGGGGCGTCCGTTTAGTAAGACCGAGAACACCGCAGCGAGCAGTCCTCGGTGACATGATCCACTGAAACGGAAATAACAAGGTACTGTTTGTTATTTTATATACTATTATTAAATAAATGGAATCAGGATATAATCACACATCAAGGATATTATATAAAATTATAAAAAGTGTTCTTTAAAGACAAAAAATCACTTAGTGTTTTAATTTTTATTAAAGAATAAATAATTTTGTTGAATTAAAATTCCACATTTATAAATATATAAGAAAATAAAGTGTAGCGGTTGTTTGTTGTCTGGTTTTTGCGTGTGAATGAATATTTTTTTTATTAACAGTGTTTCATTATTAATATTATCTGTAATGTGAGGAAGGTCGGCTGTATTTGCGTTTATTCAGACCTCAATACGGCTCCACTAATCGATGGGTCTAGCTGTAATTGGTCGAATCCTTATAACGGTTCTGCTTACTGATAGCTAGGTCCTAAACATAACAAACATTTAGTTATACGTTGCAACCATTCGTGACATCTATGTCTATTAATTATACAATAAAAATATATATTTATTATAAATGTTAGACATTATTTTAATATTATTTAATTATATTAAGAACATGTTTATCCTTTCAAGTGACTTTGTAACATAAATCACGCAGATATGTTAGCACACGTTTTTGTATTTCCTTGATAATATTATAGCGTTAGTTCATTTATAATAATAGACGAATGTCGTGAAGCTTCTTATACATAGATTAATATTTTATATTGGATACGTCGGAGTAATGATTGTGCAATGAACACTTAACATAATTAATATATCATACGGCGCACAACACGGGGATACGTTTTATTTTCATTCAAGTACAGTACGTGTAGGATACTTGTTTTTTAAAATATATTTTGTAAACTAGTTGTTAGAGCAAGTTCACAACCAGTCAAGGTTGCCGAATTTTTGATGAACTAAAAAGCTGTTCCTTTTTTTTTTGATAAAAGCTGCGAGATGATGACGCTCGTGCATTTCTTTTATAGCTGTTGATGGAAGGCACGCTGATTAATATTGAAACGTTTTGAATCAAGTGCTTCTA
>DVQP01000577.1:0-21263 GCA_018231745.1 Danaus eresimus
AACCAGTTTAATTATTATTATTAAATATCTCATGAAATGAAAACGCCAATAATCACGTTTGTAGCCTTCCACAATGTATTGTGTTACATACATAAACACATATTTAAATATATAATGCGCTGATGAAGAAATAAAAGTGTGCATAAGACATTACAAAATCCGCCCACTTTTTTTCGTGAATACCTGGAAAAATTAAAAATATCAAGACGTACGATGCGATTTCGTTATTATATGTTACTAACTCAAAACTAAACAACATTTTGATGACCCATCAGTCCCATTTACATTCTATCATTTATCGACTGTAAAGATTAGTTTTCTGAAAATATGAAATTAGGGACCTGAATATGTAAGACAAAACTATTTATTAATTGAATTACTAGACCTTGTTGGCCAAAATTGTTCATGTTTGACCAACAACGAAAAATAATTATGAAAATTTTTCAGAGTACCTTAAAAATTCTACCTTAAATGTAGCCTTCGGAAACAAAATTGAATAAACTATTCCTTCGACCATATTTGAAAAGCATTAACTTGCCCTTATTCAAATGACATACAATGGAACAGATATTAAAAAAAATAGTATTGTTTACATTGCAATATAGTAAAAATACACAACATGGAAACAGATTAAAAGGTAAGAGTTAAAAAATAAAAAACAGAATTTGACTTAGAATAGTGGTGAGAAATAGATTATAATATAATAATTTTCGCTTTATAGCATAAACACAATATTTATTTTTGTCATTAGTTCAACTGTAAATATTTTAACTAAAAAATTATAATTATGTCCCATAACAATACAAAATTCATTTATATTTCTTTTCTACTATGATAAATGTTGAGTATCCCAATTGTCCGTCGTATAATATCGAAAATATGATCAAACATTTACTGAAATTTGCTAGGCAATAAAAACCAGATGAAAAATGAACATGACTACGCTACAATATCGAGAAAGATGTCACCAAATGCCCGTGGGACTGAATCTAGGCCGTTGTTTTTCTTTCAAAGTGTCGGCTCTGTGAGTGAAAAATATACTTTTAAAATAATTTATTTGGTAATAACAAGAAATAAGTAAAAATGCATGAGGCTGTTCTTTTTCTAACTATTTTATATTACTATAATATTAATGCATCTTGACAAAAAAACAATTATTCAAATAATTATAGTAGATGTTACTTTAAGCAATTGTTAAGGAATATAACAAAAATTAAGATTACTAAGAGTTTAAAAATGGCAAATATTTAATTACAAACTGTACGTAAACAGTCATAATGGTAACGTCAATGAGCCATATTGCTTAATTTTCAGTATCTATAAATCTAAACCAAACGTTTAATATTCGCGCCAAGGCAAGAAATTTATCGTAAAGTATTCCTTCCTGTTTTAGTCATCATAAAACAATATTATTACTAAAAATACTAAATGTCTCTTACGAAATAATCTCTTAATATGTAGCAAATGAACTTTTCATTTAATATGTCCCTAAAACAAGCATATGGATTAATAAGAAGTGACCTCATTTCGTGTTAGCAGAGCATACTGTCCTGAACAATATTGAAAAGACAAGCCTTTGTGAGCCCTGAAACAATTAGTTGTCGTGAGATAATTTCAAATATATTGAAAAAACATATTTCCTGAAAAAGTTTTTTAATAATGAAAGATGGATTATTATTATAGCGTTATTTATTATTATTATTTTTTACTTTGACAAATTGTAAATGATACCAACGGGCAAGGTTTTTATTTAATTAAAATACAAATATTTTTGTTACTCATTCCTTTTAGTACATACCTACAAAATTTTTAAAGCATATTTTAAATGACGTCGTGATTATGATCGTTTCTTTCAAAATGCGACCGAATGTTAAAACTTACTTAGTACTACAAAAAATTTGTAACATGTACACTCTCAATAGAGAAAAATCCTCAAGCTAAAATCATAATATGTTATATTGATTCACTGTAATTAAATCAAGGTACGTTATATGAATTTCTTCATTTATTATAAATTCCTATACGTAATTGAGTAAAATCGCTAGTAGGAGCTTAATTTAAAATAAATATTTATCCCCGTCCTTAAATTTTATCGTCTTTTGTTAATTTGTGAACACGTGTCTAGTAACCAGAGTATATGATATATTATTATTTTCTACGATATATACTAAAATTTTGAAGGCTTTTTTTTTTCATTCCAAGCCGTTATCCCATTATAAACGAAGCCATTATTATTGAAAGATATATAAACTTGTTAACTAAACTATATATAAAACAACTGCAAATTATAAAAAATGGAAGGAGTGTACGACTACATAGCACCCAATGGAACATTAGAAATATAACCACCGATTGCGATATTTAAAGAAGATCCGAACTAAAAACTACATCAACTCTATTACGTATTCAGTTTTTACAAAGTCCTACTTTTATGACCTACTTTTGCCGAATGTTGTTGGTAACGATAACAGTGCAGTTGTAAACAGGTAGCCACTGAGTTCTCGCGCCAGCCAGTATCAAAAAACTTGCAGTGAGATCAAGGTATATCATTTTAATTTCAAACTTCATAGAGTTTTCTATTGATCCAATACAAATTTCAAGAATTATGACGCCCCTACATCACAAAGAGTCTAAGTCATCACCAAGTGAAGCCCGTTCATCTTGACTTTTTAGAATTTTATTCGTACAAAATAACGACTGTCTTCATGTTTTAGACGACAACGCACCTTAACTTTAGGCAATTCAATCATTCGACGACTGCCCAGATCTGCAGGGAAACTTTTGGCTTAATAAAAATTATAAATTATATACGTTATGGAATGCTGTTGTTATGTTAGGTGCTGAAAATTGATCCTTCACATCTTTGTACTCCGTGGAGGATTTTGCAAACAGGGTTATTAATGACCATGGCTTTATTGAAACCAATCTAATTAACCTCTAACTGTTTAATTGTATACACTTTAGAAAATTTTACGCTATAATAATCTTATAATTCCTGTCTCCATCCCTCTTTTACATTTTATATAATTATCATAATACTTTACTTACATCTGTATTGTGGCACGTAAAATTTTAATGTTTTCGAGGTGAGGGAGAATAAACTTTGATTGGGATATAAAATAATGTATAAAACCTATTGCCCCACAAAAACCTTAGCGGTAATCTTTACATGTAAATGTTTTCCTTTGTTAACAAAATGGAGCAAATTAGTTCTCAGTTAATTCCTTTATATTTCAATCAGCTGTATTAACGTTTAAGTTAAATTTGCCGCACAATAAGAAGTTATTAATTTGTAACATGAAATGTTGGTTTCACGCGATATTTTTCAACACAAAAATCACACAAGTTTATACTAATAAGTGGCAAACAAACCTATAGTAATGAGTTCCGCACACGTCATTTATTGCTGAGTCTAGTATAGAGAAATCAAATATTATATTTACCCATCAAACATTTTGTTTGCAGAAAGTTGAGAGTTTATTTTGTTGATATTTATATTCTTTTAATGAAATGGAAATGTTATTTTTTTTTATACTTACTATTTCAAGAAACACCTACTAAAATTAAATATTAAATTCGTATTTTTTTTTACAGTTTGTGACTGTTCTCAATCTCAGAGTTTTCAACTAGAAGTGAAATTTTTAGAGCACTTTCTTACCTTACCCGCCAGATTTTGTACATCCTACAATGAATGTTTGCTATTCGTAAATATTTAAAAACCCTTTTAATAATCGATTAATACAGAATGGTTCGGTTTCATTATAAAATGTATTTTTCCCATAAATGGAAATTATTATGTGCTTTTATTTTTATAATTGGAATTTAGATGATAAAAAGAAGCTCAATAATTGAAATTTCTATAGTAACTTTCTTGATATAATATATTTTTAAAATCTTAGAAAAACATCTAAGGCGCTCAAATGAAAGGTTCATACTTATTCACATCATTATTAAAATGTATATCGCATATCACATCAATGATTTCAATACTTGTATAATCTCTCTAAAGGCAGAAAACATTGCTTCCGTCAGTGTATTTTATTTTAAAATGCCTCGAGACTTTTATTATCTCTTTTATATTTTATCCCTGTCTTTTTATTTTACATCTTGGTATAATGATTTCTTTTGTCTATGTTTTACTGTAATGATTGAAATTTGAAATCCTTTTTGTTAAATTATACTCATAACATTTTTAATGAGAATGTTACCTTTGTCACCTCCGATGACTCCTAAAATAGTGTTCACAGTCTATTTATTAAATAAAGTTAACTTTAAAATAAAACGATTCCATATTAATTAATTCTTTATTATATTTGTAGTGAAGTACATCTACATTTGATAGTTTATTACACAACCCTTTTTGTCTACCACATTATTGAGACAGCTTTAGCACCTTAAGGTGCGAAGAATGCGCTTAAACTAATATTACATGTGTTTACCTTCAAAACCTTTGATTTAACAACTGTATTTACAATAAAATATGTACAAAATGTATTTTATATTTACATAGAATAATCACAAGTCTTACAAGTCATAAAATTATTCAAGAGAAAGAAAAAAGAAGAACTAATGAAATGTCATAATTGGAAACGTTCTTGTTGCAAAATTAAAAGGAATAAGTACTATAATAACTCGGTAATAATAAAGTAAATAATAACTAAAACGAACTGATTCACTCAATAACAGCTTAAAAAAAATACAGGAATATCCTAAACTGTTTATGATTGTAAAAAAAAAACATTTTTTTATTAATTTGCTAATAAAAATACCCAAAAATTCTCGTACATTTGTACAATTAAATTGTATTTTTCTATAGAATTATTACCCATAACTTGGACCAGGAATGGCATTATAACAAAGGAAGTACTTTTTCAAAACAAATTAAAATTGCCAAATTAAACTTGAGTTTATTCATTTCATTTCTTTTATGATGAAATTCAATTAATTCACATCACATGTGAAAGTTTGCCAAGCTCTTGAATATGCTCACCGGTCAGGTAGTAGAGAGAATATATACGCAAAGATTAACTGCGAATGATGTGAATAGAAAAAAATATAATTCAAATGAGTAAATGTTGCGTTTTCAAATAAAATCTATATGTACATATCTAACAGACTTATAGTTTAAAAAAAAAAGTTAAACCACATTATGGAAATTATTTGTCACTTGTGAAAATAAATATTATTTTTTTCAACTCTAATATAACTTACCACTAACATTTTTATATTTCATTTTACCCAACCAATCCAAATGTCATCAACTCAATCTAAAGCAATAACAGTGATATAAAACTTTGTAATCGTTGATCAAGACGCGTTTTTCTACTTTTGTTACCTTAGATGACAGTTTGATAATACCGACATCCACATAGATTGGTTTTATGCATTTTATTACGATTTTTCACTGACCCTGATATAGTTCGGAAGTACAGTGGGACATAGTACATTTCCATTAGATACTTTTTTAAAGATTTTATCACCCAACTACTTGTTTCGACTAGTTCACACTCTAAAATTTGATAACAATTTTTAATATATTATATTTCGATGCTTAAAAATTAACATCTATACAAATAATATTTGTTTATAATTACATATTAAGTAAGCACTGAATATAAACGATATCACTGTTTACTCAAGATGATGGCAAGGCAAATAACGTGGCTAAGAGGTCGACCAATGGCTTAAATACGTAACACATAGTTTAAGCCTCCTATATTGAATCTCAGCTCATGCCGGATCAGAATAACGAATTCGATTTGTTCTTAATCCTGGTAGAGGATTAAGACAAGCGTAGTTAGCTGGAAAAACGAAAGAGAATAAGCGGCGAATAATCGCCTCAAGACTTAAACCCACTGAAGTAGATGCGATTCGTTAATCTTCTTAGAGACATTTATTATCAAATTTAATTATTTAAGCTTTACTTTTAATAACGCTTCATTCTTACTATACATTTTTATGTCACAAAATATAATTTTGTAAAATGATCTGAAATTTTAACAAACTTCATAGAAAACAGTCATTCACTACATTCTCGTTGTATTCAAATGGATATTTTAACGGTGATATAATTAACACAAAGCATCTACAGTTGCCATATATAAAATTTACTTAGATGGTCATCTCATTTCAGACATTGAAATAAATGAAGAGTAAACGTGAGGTAAAGAAAAAATTGCAAGAACTAATACCATAATTCCAATTACTCGTAGAAAGCTGTAGGTTATATATAATATTAATGGGAACAAGACATCTCGGCGGTTTTTGGTCGCTGAAGCTGCTAATATCGTGGTCGCAATGAAGAAAACTCGATTCAGGCTTGGTGTGGGCGGACAAGAACTTTGCATTGCTGCTGGTCGCTCTCCACTCAGTACGTGAACGATCACGGAAGCAGATTCTGTCACAAAAACAAATTTAAATTCAGTACAACTAGAACACTTATAAATGATTAAGTTAATGTTTATAAACTACTATTATTTCTGCTTTAATTTTATGATGGTAAGGAATGAATCATAAATGTGTTACTTATTAACCCCCGACGCAAGGACGACGGGGTGTTACAAGTTTGACGTGTCTGTGTGTTTGTCTGAGGCAACGTAGCTTCCAAACGGATGATCGAATTTCAATGTGTTATTTTTTGTTTGAAAGGTATATCCGCTGAGAGTGTTCTTAGCTATGTTTGGTGGAAATCGGTTTTGGTCTTTAAGGTTGTCAGGTCGTTTGTTAGGTGTGATAGGAATGTTACACGCACAGTTTACTTGCAAGCATTTGTGGAATCTGACATTTCAAATATTAATGTCTTTTGGAACCACTGAGTTGGTCTGCTGTTAGGACTCGAAGATAGGATACGTAACCCTGGTCTGCCTTTTAGTAAAGCCATCGAGTTTTGGCTCGTTAAATTTGTCTTGACTGATTCTCTTCATGTTTCTGTTTGTGGGGGGTTTTATTAAATTTGTAATTTATTTTTATAAATTTTTATGTGAATCATTACAATAACATTTAAATTATATTAAGGAAGACGTAATACACCTATAAAATATTATATATGTATACGTAAAATACTCCTCCAAAAAGGGATGTATATTCATTATAAGTTTATACTAACATAGTAATATGAAATAACAAATGTAAGGCGAAATAGATATTAGATAAGGCAACGGAGTTTCCACCTATTCTTTGACGCAGAGTGACTGAAATGTTAAAATTATAATTGTATTAAAATATTTTAGAAGTTTTTACAAAAATCAAAATTATCATAAAATCTAGTAAAATGACCATTAACTGTAATTATGAATCAATTTTTAGACTAATTTCTTTCAAAGAAACGGAGAGCGTTTGATATTGCTTACTGATTTATTTTTTGAGATATAATTCAAAACTTATAATTTAGTCTACTTAAAAATTGTTAATCGGTATATTTTCGATGGCTTAAATATATTTAAAATTTCGTGAACTCGAATTTGTCGAAAAAAATTGATTATACTGTTTTTATTGTTAAATACGTACAAACAAGTTTTTTAAGCCATTTTGCACAAAATCACTTTCAAGACAGTGGTATAACTAGTATTTATCTGTTTCATATTATTCTTTAAGCTTTTTATTGATTCTAAGAAGTCGCTTTTTCATAGGTGTAGAGATCTAAAACTGACTTTGTTTGGCCCACGGATATACTAACAGGCCCCATGAACAACAGAGAAAGGTGATCACGGTCAGACGAGGTGCCCTTGATCACGGTTCCTGCAAATTTACCGAAACGTAGTGAGTAAGTAGTCTTAAAAATAATAAAGTACGAGCAGTAATCTGAAGAATATTGTTTTCAATTAAACGACTCATCGCGTAAGTCTTAGATTTCATTAATAGAGAATGGTTTTGTAAACAAATTTATGTAAAATCGATTTTTAAAAAAAGCCTAACATTTAGAGCGGAAAATTAAAATCCCAACAGACAGTTTTACTAGATAGTATGCAGTGGAGTTACGATAAGTGGAGTTATATAAGATGGTATAACTGCAAAATCTCTCTACAACCACCTAAAGGACTTGCGCCTGTCCAGAACTAATATCAATTCATTCTCGGAACTTACTTCGAAGGCGGCCCTAGTAGGTTATTTTCAAATGCGGTTAGGTAGAGAGAGCGTGGACGGTGGAAGTGAACGCTTAACGCGCGTTAGATAGGGGTCCCTTCAACCTACGCCTGAGTATCAAGGTTTAGGCACTCTCCTCTTCCTGCAACGCGCTGAACCCGGAACCCGCACGGTGAATCCATTGAATGCTAAGAGGTTTCGCCTAGATGGATTTTAATCTTATACATCAAATAAATCTGTAAGAATAGATTGTACCTTATAGATGAATTAAAAGGACATGGCCATATCATTTTAAGTGAAGATGCCCTAACATAGCACATCGTCCATAACGTGTCTATAGATTTGTGCGTTTAAGAAGTTGGTATTCACTTACAGTAAATAGCTTATACATCGAAATTATAACCAATTGATAGGAATTAAAAATAAAACTTATTGTACTGAATTCACCACAAATCTTTTAGTAACCTTGAGATCGGGCACTAATTGCATAGACAGACTTATTGCTAATTGATATCACACATGTTATTTAAATCATTTTTTATTAAGGAAAAGTTATTTTCAAAGTTTTTATTTTTTGAAATATATACAAAATTTGTTTTGTATATATTTCAAAAAATAAAAACTTTTGTTACAAAATAGGATCTTTGTAACCACACTAATAATTTTATTTATAAGTTCGTTGTCAAATGTAATGTTGTAATGCTTGTTCGTTGTAGTGCTTCCTAATAAAATATAATGTGAGACTATTTAAACATATGGTTCAGGCCGTAAGACAATCACTGGAATTTTATTCTACCGTATCCAAATTCTTTAGCAAAATTTGACATTTATTTATAATTTATAAACAATCAAATTAGAATATTTTTTTTATATGAAAAAATATTAAAATATCAAAAACAATAACAACCTAAAATAAATTCCTTGAGGTTCTCTATGTTTAATGGAGCTTTATCATTTTATGGAGCTATCCATTGGAAACAATAGACGTATATCACATGTATAAAAATTTTCGATTTAAAGTTGAATTAAAAAAATATATTTCATATTTATATATTCCATATTTCATTTCAAACTTTTCAAAATCACTACACACAACGTTAACCTGATGCACTCTTTCCTTGGTTGGTAAAAATTACATCGACAAACCCAAAAAAATGTGGCTCGAATGAACGTAAATTGAGTGGTCCGTGTTGCTGAGTCCGTAGTAATATTTTTATGAAAGTATCATAATCAATATTTTCTTCAAATAGCTTGGGTGAAATTAACAGTAAATTAGGAAGTTACATAATATTTTTTAAAAATAACAATTATTTTTCTCTATTAAATTATTTTTATTACATTATTGATATGTTAAAAGGTTTTAAAAAATACATCTGGGCCACGATCTTTAGAAGGTTTGAGATTTGCAAGATATTTAAATATGAATTTATTGTTGTCTTCAATAGCGTAACCCTGATTTGAACAACATCCTTGAATCATATTTTACTTTGTTAAATTGAAAAAAAAATATATAGCTACCTAGCTTGTACGAAACTTTAAATGTCTATACGTTAATATGTCTTTAAACAAAAATACTATCAAAGTAAATCCAATACGAAGAAATAAAAAATAAAACAAAACCATAAAAATGTTTGTCAATTTTATTTATAATATCTTATCAAATTCTAAAGGATCAGGTGTATTCCATGACAGGTAGATGAATGGCAGTAACTTACCAGACATGGAGAAGAATTCTTAAAAATATTATAATAAAAATATCCCTCTGAACTTCGTTGTAAAAGTTTCTTTTATAATTTTGGGTAAAATAATGATAACATTAAATTTAATGCCAAAATGCGTTTAAGTCTCAGGTGGCCAAGTTCCTACTTTTTATTTACTATAGCCACTTTAACAAATTTGATGGACTCAGATATTTAATCTTACATCTGGGTAAAATATATATTTTTTTATTTACTATGATTTATATGTAATTACTTTTTTTATTATAAAATCGAAATTACAAAATATACCAAAATTATAAACTAATTACCAGTCTAATATTTCGTATCAACATTATCTAATTCATTTTTAATTGGTCTCGTAGTAGTGATATCGCTATTTAAGTTTAAAAATTGAATAGATTCATGTTGTAGATTAAATATAACCGTAACGAGAACTATTTCTGTCTGCTTCGAATTAAAATTCAAATCTTTTGCTGGCTTAAAGTAAGTATAAAATATTATGAAATGATAAATTCTTGATAAACGTTAATCTTATTTTGATATTATTTGTTTACTGTACTCAAGGTGATTAATTTCGCATCAGGCCTATAAAATCCAAATGTTAAAAACGTGTTATTGTTTATATAACTATGTAATATCAAATATTTAAGAGGCACCTGTATGTACTTTGTGTAGAATACAATAAGCGAAGCATGACAAGACGTAAGATCTCGTCCGAAGTGGACATAAGATGATAAGTCACGTTTAGGTTGTTTTTTTTATAGAAGTAGCAGTTAGAAAATATTGTTTTTTATCCCAGTAAAAGGAAATATACTCATAAGAATTATTAATACCTAAGAATAACTGCTCAATGAAATGTGCAGATACGAAATGCAGATCAAAATACAAGAATTGTTTATAATTTTTTCTCAATAAAATAGTTAATTTAAAATAGTTTCGAAGTAAACTTTTCTTAAGATAATATACGAATTAGAATTCTTTTATAAGACACATGCATGATTGATGGCAATGGTTCTGCTGACACTAGTTAGAAGAATTGACACTGAAATTTTAACGAATCTACTCTGAACCTCTATGTATTTTTTTAAGTCAGAAATTAGCCAACCGGTAAAAATAAAAAAGTCACAGAATTGAAAGAGGTTTATCACTCTATAAAATATAATTGCGGAACAGATTTTTTAGGCATTATTTTTCACACATAAAAATGAAATTATAAAATAGTTCTAAGAATAACTTTATCTCCTTTTTCCATTAACAGTAGTAATACATTTTTATTAATCCATGTAAGAAACGGCTTAAGTTTATTAAATTTTCAGCGAAAGTAACTAGGATAAAGTCAAGCAGGATAAAGTCAAAATAGTAACATAAGCTACCGTAAAATTCTGTTCATTCTCGTGGTACTCCCACTAAGTAGTTTGTTGCGTTTTATTTCTACATTTTAGTATGCATATACTTGTTCCTTTTTATTGCTTCCATGATTATGACACGATATAATCTAGTTCAAGCACTGCTTCGTGCGAGAAATGCATTTTAGCTATTGTACACACATACGCCAAGAACGTGTTGGCCATTTCATTATTTTATCTTTGAAAATATGAACTGGGCGTTATTTAAAAATAAATGTGAAATTAGAATAATTGATTTCTTCGAATAAGATTCTTTGTTTAAAAAGAAGAGTATACAAAATAAAATAATTAAACGATTTTTACTTCACTTTATTTTTTATTTCTATCAAAAACAGAAAAAATACTCGTAATTTAATGTGTATATTGGAACCAGATTCTAATGTTATAGACCGTACCGTCTTAAAAACAAATTCTCTTTAGAAGTGGTTAAGTTAGTTAACATTAGTTTTTAGGATAGCATAAGTTACCTGAACTACTCGGCGCACAGGTGTAATTGCCGGAGTCATGAGGTGCGGCGCGTGCAATGAGCAGACGGCTTGTACGGGTACGTTGCTCAGTTTCAACACTGATTCCACCGCGCTGAGCGTAGTTTACCACTTGTTCGCCTCGATACCAGTATATGAAGCTATAAAAAATATGAATGTAAATCATCTTTAAGCATTAGGAGAATCCAATATTAATAATTGCAAAGTTTTACATTGATTTATGTAACTGTAATCCGACTTATTACAATATTTAGAACACTTGTTAAATATAAATAGCTAAAGCGTGTAACTTTTTGCGTAAGAATATGTATCGGGCAAACCCTAACTGACTTTTCGATGATCAAATGTTCAACTGTAAAGTATGTATCTTCATGATAGGGCTTTGACAAGCAGTCTTATAACGATTAAATGCCGGAAAGAAATACAAATATATACATATTTAAATACAAATACTATACATTTTATGTAAAATAATATTTTTATATACTGAATGTATTAACTAACCTATAAAATTTTATTTCTTAATTTTATTCTCGTGACATTCTAAAACAACTGAAATAAAATAATAATAAAGCAGTTAACTCCAAAATTTATTATAAAATATCTTTGATCTCCATTATTCATGAACACATTAAAACAAATGAAACTAAAATCTAAGATCTCATTACATTCAAACAAAATTGAAAACCGAAAATATTCTGAAGAGCACTATAAACACTCAAACTTTAGACCCATATAAGTTACAATTTAATAAGTTTATTATTAAAATATTTTATGTGATATATTATCATAATAATTCCATGTTGAGTACATGAATAGTTGTTGTTAGAATGGGTCTAAAATTAATTATAATAGATATGAATATAAGTATGTACGTATGTATGACCTACCTACCTAAGTATAAGAAATTAATTTTTACAGCATAAATGTTTATAAAAAAACAGAGTCAGAAGGACGAAAAAATACTATTTTTTAAAGCAGACTTAACTCGATGTTATTACGGAAAATCATTGTATGACATATGATTCGAGTCGAATACGAGAAGAAAAATACACAGCAAGTCTCGTGGAAATACTCATTTAATCTCGTTCATATAAACCTTTTTTGTTTTAAGCCTTTTCAGCTCATTAGCCTCTATATAACTCGTAACCCCATTTCAAATAAGAATAGTCCATGGCCTCTCGGTTTTGTCAAAGCTTTCTAACATATTAATAAAATCATTATTCTTAAAAACGACTCTTTTCAAGAATAGCCTTCAGTATTTAAAATAACTTAAATTATATATTCACTATCCCTTATTTCATGTTAGCTATTAAATAAAAAATATATGTACATTTCTAATTTGTAAATTATGTGACTTTTTTCGTGTGTTCATAAACACAATATTTGATATCTGATGCCACATAAGTAAGCAAAATAATTTATATTTTATATTATTAATTTTGACAAAAGGAAAATTATTATTCCTTTAGGTTTTCATTATGTACTACAAAAATTAATGTGTTAAATTAATTCTAATAAATGAGATAAAAACGTCAAAATATAATTTTTTTATGTCTATAATGAGTATTTTTGTTTAAGACACAGATAGTTATTAAAATTAAAAGTTACTGACTGGCCTTCAGAATATATTATTATTGAAAACTAAAAATACTACATGCATAACTCATGAGGTGGCCTCAATAAAAAACTTCTTTTCTTGGGAAGCAAATCAACCTATCAATATTCAAATTGAAGGTCCCTCACTGAAAGATCTCAGGCACACGGTACCATTAAATGGTGATAGGCAAAGAATGCCTCACTTAGGGACCTCAACCGACCCTTTTATTAGAAAATAAGCTTATCATGTTCATATATGCGAGAATAAATAGGTTGTTAAATAAATATATTAGGATTTGAGGAAACGATCTCACTACCTTTTTAAAATGTTTATATTAGAAAATTTTTCTGGAAATAACTTCATTATTATAATATTTTACACTCAAAAACTTTGGTGATTTTAAAGTATTACATTAATTTTTGGATCTTCTGAGGTTTATGATTTACATGTGGATATTATATGTTTTTTTAATATTATCCTGTAATGTTAAAACTATTTCTTTTAAGTATCTATTATGTTAGCATATATGTACTCGTACGTTTAGGTAATTAACATTAACACTGACTTTTTTAAAGACGTATTCTATTAATTTCCATATTACTTCGCAGTAAAGTTAATGTAATAATTTATTACTTTCGAAATTACAATAATGATTAAAAACTCACGGCTTTAAAAGAATAGGATAGAAGACTTAGTTTTACTTTAAAAAATATATATTTTTAACCATTATTACTGTACAGAAAATTAAATATTATTACTTCCTTTTTTGGGATAAATAAAACGTGCGAAATATATAATCGTGTCACTTTCGTTTGACAAATATCTATACATACAAATATATAAAATTGGAGTATCTGTTTGTAACATTAAAATAAGCGCTTTTTACTAAATGCATGTTTACAGTACATACACAAAAATAAAATTTATTACAATTTTTGTCTCTCTGTTAATTCCGGCTAATCTCTAAAATGTCTGGACCGATTTTTACGGGACTTTAATTGGCAGGTAGTTCATGTAATAAGGAGTACCGTAGAGTACTTTTTATTAAGATCCGGAATTCCCATCTTGAAATTATATGGTGTGAGTGGGAGGCAGGGCGTATACGGAGCTTAAATATTTTTTTATTGTTTCTTATTATTTTTCTTACACAGACTGACTTAGAGGTAAAAACTAGTGAAGTATAAATATTTGTTGTAATTTATTTTTCTGTTAATTTTGTTTCAAGGTTTATACCCGATAGGGCTGTGTTCAAAATATACAAAATCATTTTGAACGCCAATAAATATAACTATTTTAGGACTAAAAAAATATGAAATGCTTTTTGCAAATTTGTATAATTTTAAATCATAAATAATATATTTAGAACAATCTACTCACCTAGGGGGATCGGGAGCGTATTTTGCGACGCAAGTGAGATTGATATCTGAACCCGCCCTCACAAACAGCTCCGGCCCCGATAAAATTTCAGCTTTCGACACTGTTGACAGATATAAGATTTTTAATGAGTTTTAATTTTAGTTCTAGCTACATAGTTTTCTAATACTAATTCTTGTTGCTTATTTTTATAGACTTTTAGTTATTGTGAGCTAATTGATATTAAAAATATTATTTAACAGAGAGTTAACAAGTCTCATTAGAAACTATGAAGATTAGTTTGAACTTTTGGCGCGAGACAACATAAATATTTTTTTTTATGTAATCTAAGTTAACTTATCACATATTTTTACTGTAAGGTCACCCAAACGCTGAATAACTATGGAGTTTAATCAAAAAATACTAAAAATTGCTGATAATTACGTAATTTTCATAAAATAAGTGGCTTTCATTATAAGCGAGGTTGTTTGTATTGGCAGTAGCTAAAAAGTAATTTGAATATTTCCATGAAACAGTTTCTTCCCGTCATTTTTAAATCTATTTTATCGTTTCATTTGTTTTCAAATTGCATATTCAAAACGGTTAAATTTATGAAGTGGGAATTAAATTAAAGGTCAATGACATAGAAATTAAAATGCCTAGCTTAATATTTATGAAATACATCGGCACATTATCTTCTCGATACTTTCATAACGAACATTGATCTTACATGAGGTGGCCATTTTGTGAAAATCGACAGATCGTCTGGATTGGTAAAAAGAGGGCACGAGGTAAGACGTGCTAGGTGGATATGTAGGGACTTAATATAAGCTATTGTATTTATTCGGTATCATTGTTTTATATTTTTGTATTATAAGGGAACTAATAACGAGATTACTAGTTTTAGCTATATATCGCCTTTATATTAAAACTGAATTATAATTGTGATATAGTGAATATTTCACTATTCTAGATATTTCTAAACAACCTTTACAAAATTTTGTCATGTATTATTTATAAGTATGTTGAATATGTCAAAAAAATCACAGAATAAAATTTTAGTGAAAATGTTTAAATTTGATGGTTCAAATCGCTGAATTAGTTTCAATGAAGCAAATTAAATTCATATTAAAAGACGACAAGCGATGAACATTTTAGATTTTTATATTTTCGAATAAAAACAATACAGTCGTTTGTGTTTACTTATTGTGTTTCAATAAAAATAAAACGTTATACAAAATTAAGTTATACTTTCAATTTATTAATGGTTGAAATATTTAAATGACTCGTTAATTAAACGTAATGAAATGAATGAGATATTATTGTTTTGCTTATATTTTAAATATTTTCATGTTTATAAAAAGTTCGTAATCTCACTTCTACATGTAAAATAATTCTTTATCTTCATAAATTGATACTAAGATTTAAGATTATGTTACTTATTGTGGTTTTTATCGCGTTAAATTAAAAATAAAAGATACCTTACAGGGAATAAATCTTTCAGCTAGGTTAAAACATAAACACACGCAGAATGCGAGTAATTAACGAATAAGAGAATTATCAACTGAATTAAATCAAATAAAGCATGAGAACGGAATGAAAGGGTTAATTAATCCCAATCATATTATTACACAGCATTTTAACTGTATATTATTCCTAAAATAGAACAGTACATATCTTAAAATGTATATACAAAGTAGGCCATTATAAATCTTCTTTTTATTTTTACTACATAACAAATAATACTTTTAAATTATTTCCTTTGTTTTTGTGTATGTTATTTAATACTTAATAATAATAAGAATTTATAAAATATTTCTTATAATATTTAGCGTTTTAGCAAACTGTGAAGAAATAATGACTTAGATATTAAATATAAAAAAAACTTATATTCTATTTCAGAATTTATACGTACCAACAACGGTTAGTCTAAATGACAAGCTAATTTTAGGTTCTGTAGACACTTGGCATTCGTATACACCGGAGTCTCGTGGTTGAGCTGGTGCTACCCTCAGGGTCCATTCGTCAGAGCCGTCTGCATGAAGTGCTGCGAATCGAGCATCGCTGCTGTATGTGTGCACACCCACGGTCAGAATGTGCAAATCACGTTTTCGAATCCAGGATACCTAAAATACATATCCATGCTTAGGAACTATTAAAAGAAATATTTATATAACTGAAATTATTTAGATGTTAAAAAAACTGGTTTCACAAACTTTTTTGTAATACAATTACGACAGATTTGGTAAAAAACATCCATTAGAAGATTGCTTGAAAAGGGAAAGTTCTTTGAAATCTTCCTAATGTCAATTGCCTTCATGAAGATATATAAATTAAAACGCCTAAGATTTCATAAAATCTTTTCGTTTTGGGTAAAGACGCCCGAGAACCAATTATCCGTAATTGTGAAGTTGTTTAAAATTTCTCGTTGTACCAAGAGCACCTTACAATCTGGAACAGCTAAGACGGACGGCGAACAATAGAATTAGTCCACGGATTGAAAGTTTTCAGTGCTCGTTTGCGAAGTAAATGTTCTAATTGGAAAATACAAACCATTTATTTTAGAGACAATCATAAAATAAATGATGTGAACTTTAATGTATTTTAAACTCTTGATAAAATGTGTTATCAGTGAAAATTATATGTACTTATTACAAAAAAAATTATTTATTCGATAATAACATTATTAAATATAATTTTTATCATTTTTAGTACATTTGAATAGATACATATTACACTGACTATTCACTTAATAACTTCGTATTGAACAAATAAATAGCATTAGCATGTATACTTGTTTTAAAATTATATACAGATAAAATTATAATAATTTATCGAATACCCCTTCTGTAAAATGTTTACAATGAAGTATGAAGATAATTAAACATCAAAAAGCGTGCAGTTTTACAGGCTGCATAATTTAAGTTAAAATATGATAAATATTATACCCTAAAAAAAGGCACGTAACAAAAACAAATCGGATAACGAAGAAATTGTCAAACCAGTTAAATAACTATATAGCAAAAAAAAATCAGTTTCAAATTAAAAGGAAATTGTGAAGACTTTAATGAAGAAGAATATAATGTGCATTGTGAGTCTACTTCTATGGTTTGGCTATTGTAATAAAATGAGCACAGAATATCATAATGCCATATAAATGTGGCTGTTAACATATTCCATCTCAAAATATTTCACATTTGATGAGACACAAAATAGCATTAAATATGATTTATTAATTAAGGGAGGACTGTAGATCGAAAATTCTTCTGATTTTGAACTTCACACTGAATAAAACTTATTTGAGATATTCACACTCATAGTATAAATATTTTTTAAAAATTTAAAACATCTAATATTTTAAATGTATAAAATAAGGTGTATAATTTGGATATCCCTCTACTCTGTATATCAAAATGGATTTTGCAGTGAAGTTTACATTTTGTGTGTCAATGATTAAGAATAACGAGTAAATTTATAATAAAGATTTTGAAATTTTAGATGATTTTAAAAAGCATATAAAACATTCCCTCTTGATCTACAAAATGTAACATCACCAAAATAAAGCTCGCGGACAAAGTTACGAGCTGAGGCATGTAATTCCAGGCGTCTGGAGGTCTGATGGTTCACTCAATCGCATAAAAGGATTACATTGAATGGGTTTGATTGATTCGCAATAGAACAAATACATGTGAGAAATGTGTCTCAATTGGCAATATAGAGCAGTCATGCGCGGAAAAGCTGATCAGCCAAAGAGTAAATAAATGGTTTTCATCTGGCGTTAAAGTAGAAGATCTTTTAGACATTATTTATATAAAAAAAAACTAATATAAAAGAACCGAAAAATATTTTATTAGTACCAATGTAAATGTTATAAGAGAAAAAAAAATAGAGATTTTTTAAATACTTTTAAGTCATGGCTTTGATTCTTATAAAGATACTTATGTTAAATGTAGCAACATATATAATTATAATAGAAGTTGAATTTATATATGATTTTTAAAAATTACAATCACATTTTTTCACTTTTTAATGAAAACATTTTAATTTAAACTTAAAAACAAGCATCCCATATCTATATATCTATATCATATATCTATATCTTTACAATATTATATTATTTTTCGTTGAAAATCCATTGCAATAAAATAAGGCACATATAAATTACAATAAAAGTAGTAAAATAAGTACTCCTCTACTTTTATACAACAATTCCTGACCTATTTCACGCAGCGGCCTTTAATATGGCGGTGTATTGGAGAATTTGAAAGGTTTCGCCTTGAGATTTAAAAGTTTCTTACCATCGCGTATAAAAGCTTCGTAGCGACGGAACTAAGTGATCTAACTGAGTATAACTGCATATTCACAAACTATTCTTTTACTCGCGTTAAAGTTTTTATAGGTCAAGCCTAGATCAAGCAGCATTAAGCTCGTTTCAGTAAAATTATAAATAGAAACTAGTTTCTGTTATCCCTACCCCATTATCCGTTTTCAAATAAATGTGCTGATAATAAAATAAAAGTTATAGACGTTAAACTTATTCATTTCATGTTTATGATAATATCAAAAAACATTCAACACCTTGTTATTATATAGCAATGGATAAATAATTAAGTATTTAAATTACCGTATGCTTATTTTAATTTAGATCCAATTTCACAAAATTATTCATAAAATTTTTATTTGTAACCTAATTTAATTGATCCGAATTCATGCTACATTATATAAATAACAAAATAGCCATCATATTATTTTAAAAGCCACTAAAAATGAATAAAAAATCTATTTCAGTTTTCAATATATCTAAACATTGCGTCAAAAAACTTTTTAATACGGGTCGACTGATAGTATCAGTTAAAGCCTGCTATCATTCAGGGTTGAATAAAAACCTCGCAGCTTAAATTCAGCGTTCATCAATATTCAGGCTATATTCAAACGTGGAATAATTTAATATCGGTCAATCAAAAGTGAAATACTCGTGTATATGATTTTTTTTTTCATATCTTTTCAGTCACTTAAATTACTTAAAAAATTACGGATCTCGATACTCTGTGTCTAAGCACCGGGAACAATAAAAATCTTGGCCAAACTCACTCTGCTAATTTTTTAAGTTAAATGTTTATTTATAAAAATATATATCTAAATTTATATCAGACTGTATCGAAAAAAAAAGATAATGGGATTTATGCTTCTTGTGTACGTTATGAGAAGCGAGTTCAACAAACAGATAACATGTGACTGAAATGAATTGTGGTATGATATTTATGTTCTACCGCTAAAACTTCAATTTTAAATAAAATTTTTAAAGAAAATTCAGGAAAAAAGTTATTTGGTAGAGAACCCTATGAAAAGATATTTGTATGTTTTTTGTTCGTCTATCAATTTACCAAAATGATAGTCGTAAGAGTGAATCGGTGCAATCTGCGGGGAGAATGAGTAAGCGTAGCAAAACCCTTCAATAGCAATTTGGTCTCTATTCGTTCTGAGCTCACATCGGAAACCATGATAATTCTGAATATTCTGTTTCTAAACTAAATGGTGTTCTTCAAAATATCTTTCCAAATCCACCATACTATCAAAAAATAGTATCAATTCCAAAAAAAGTGTAAAATATTTTAACATTTATGTAAGTCGAAAATCATTATTTAGACCATAGTTTTGTTATTTGCATGAATTAAAAAAAGCTTATAAAAGGGAGAATTGTACTTTATCATTAAAATTCCAATACACTTTTAACTTTTGAGGTCGAAATCACGTTCGATATTCTGTTAAGTTTATTTAGTCACTAAATAATCATCACACATATATCCATACAGTACTGATGTTTACCCACAAATTTAATAAAAAACATATTGTATAAAATTCTCAGTAACAGAATAAAAAACGCAAATATTAATATAAAGTAGACATATTAGTACATTTATTATAAAATGAACTGTGCTTTATAGCATAAGTTAGTACAATCTCTAATATCATAATCATTAAATAAAACTATATTTTTAAGATTTATGTAGCGTATTTTGTTATACTTCGTTTTGTGTAGTATCGATTACTGTGATTATGGTTACTACAAAGGAAAACAGTTTTATTAAAATGTATACTCGTGAAAGTGTTAGATGGTATACTGCTTCCAAAATCATTTTATTATTACGTATTTAAAACATCATAGTCCAATAAATAAATATCTCTTTATAAAAAATAGTTAAATAAGCTTAACTTCCCTTCTAGAATACTGTTTTGTTCATACAACGATATACCTCGCTTACTATCTACAAATAAGTTTGCAAAAAAGTAACGATATGCTGGTGTAAGTAAATTTACAAGCTTCAATTGTATTTGGTTACTGTAGTCGCGTTATAGCGCCTGTGATAACTACTGGCTATATTGCATTATTCTAAAACTTCTATAGATTTTATTTTTCTAAACATCCTTACTAAACAGAGGATTAAAATAACATATATGGGCTATTACCGTAACATCTTCATGGAACTATAAATTATAGAAGATAAGCAGAAACTCTAAAACTCGGTTTCAAAAGTGGTCTGTTTTTAGTCTGAGGTTAAACTTAGGTGCTATAATGTAAAAAATAAATATAATATATACACATATATATATACAA